>JAASFZ010000288.1:0-22350 GCA_023334075.1 Globisporangium nunn | reverse complement strand
TGGCGGAGCGGTAGTGCTCGACTACGACGACTGCAGCAGTAGGATTGACCACGACGTCATCGCAACGTGCAACATCGTCCCACTCAATCGCGACCAGCTCAAGTTGGTCGAGGTTATCGTCTTAAGCAGGGTCATTGGTCTCCATACAGCTGCTGCTGCAGCTAATAAGAAAATAGCTCGCTGGCCTGAATTGTATTTGCGTCACTACGCTGATCCTCTTCTCGTTGTCTTTGCTTTCAAACAAGCTACGACACTCCAACGAAGCCTTAAATGGTCGTCAGGGTCACACTCGCCACGTAGCCGTTCTTCATCACCTGACAAACAACACATCCGGACGTTGTTAAAAACGCACAACTCGCTTGCAACTCCCAACTACCCCTGGACTCCGTGCGCACCTCAAAGATGCAGCCTGGAAGCGGACTGTAGCACTGACTTGAGCCGAACGGGTGGAGCCCGAGTCCACTATCGTGAATGACCGGACGGAGATCCGCCGCTCCACCCAGCATCGAGCGAATGCTCTTCCACTGTCATCCATCCCCATTCATCGACAATCACAACGTCAACTCTCTCATACAATATAGCGGAGCAATCGAGTACACGTACAAGGAGTGCAACGTACCGGTGTCTCGGGCGTGATCTCCGACAGTCGGTGCTTCTTGATTCCTGACTTTTGCAAAATAGACGCTGTCTGAAAGCGCAGACGGAAGTTGCACTTGTTGTACGACCCAAACTCGGGGTGGCTATCAGCACAACCCAAGGGTAATGGTGAGAAACCGCTGGTTCGCTCAGTTGTCCCCACTCTTCCAATCGATAGTGTATGCAGATTCGACCACCTACCCGAGTGCGTTCGTCTTCAGGATAACTTTCGACACCGTGTGCAGCGAGTCGTACAGAATGTCGATGCCGAGGTGCTGGTAGTTGTGAAAGTACTCCCCGATGATCCCGCCAGCGACACTCGCACTGAGCACAAATTGCACCACCTTCAGCACTACAATATGGCGGCGACGCACAGGTCCGAAAATGAGAAACACGCACCCGTCATTCGGATCTTCAGATTTGCGGAACACAGAGACCGGCGGACCGAGCTCGCTCATGACTTCCTGCTCAATATGGAGGGGCGGTCAAGCCAGTACGATAGGTACAGTTAGTAGACACAGCGATTGCGTCGCGCACCTGTGGAGACCATCCGAGCTCTATCCTCTGCTTCCGTCCTGTGAACGAGAACGACGTCGTGTTCTCGCTCACTTCTACCTCTACAACTTCGAAATAGTGTCTGAGTTTGTGCGCATCCACATATTCGACAGTGTTAGTGCACTTCACCTTGTCTTCTATAATATGCACGATACAGCACACACAATACCGACCTTTTCGCGGGTTGCGGAGCGCCAGGCGTGCGATAGTCGTCGCCCACGAACACTGTTAGTCCCGTCGCGGCTGGTGTCGACCCGTTCTACCACACGATAGATCGTAAGTAAGTGCACAAGCTACATAGCAACACGACAATCGTACCGGGAACTCCATAGGAAGATCTGTATCGTTCTGATAGAGGTGGCGGTACTCCTCTGGGATCGGGAACTTGATGCAGCCGCCTTCGTAGCCGAGATAGTAGCTCTATTCCATGCAAAATTCCAACACCAGCCACCCGCAATCTTGCACTTAGTACGCAAGTGTGCATATCATTACGCAACAAACATACACTACCTTCTCCGCTGGTTCGTAGTGTCCAGGGAACGTCGGCCCGAAGAGCTGGTAGAGAAGAGTCAGTGGTAGTGTCACAACGAGCTCGCGTCAGCATCATCACCACACGAAACACTCCCCCCTTCATAACCCCACGCCACTCACGTTGTAGACCGACATGAACGTGGCCGCGATGTCGCCGCCGAAGATCACGACGCGCCCGTACTTGAGCGCGACACGGTTGACGTCGTAGAACTCGATCGCGATCAGCACCTGGCTCACGGGGTCGAATTTGAGCTGCAAGTGGCGAGTCAGACAGGTATCAGCCTCCCCCCCCATTCGCCGTTTTCAATCGCACGTAGTAGCGAAGACGTACGCGGAAACCATCGTCGGCTGAGTCGATGACGATGTCGCTGCGGTAGAGTTCCGCCGCGTTGTAGCGGATCTCGAATGGTCGCACGGGCAGGCGGCTCTGCGAGATGAAAACGTGATCGTGAACCTTGTGCCAACGGACGTGGCGGCTGCAGTGTCTGCCCACCGCACCTTGAGCGCGTGCAGCGCCTCGGCGACGCTCGCGCCGAGCCGGAACGGCCCCACGCCCACGCCCAGCTCGATCGTCCACAGCTCGCGGTTCATGCTGCTCCAATTCGTTCTCAGATCGCACAACGAAGAAAAATCTGCTAGTGATAAAATCCAAGACATGAGTTTGTCCAATCGGCGTGGCCCACCCCAAATCACTCGATTTTCCGGCTTTTTTCTCCATCGAGTGGCAACTCATCAAAAGCGTCAAAAAGCCCAACGCCGAACTTGCTTCCTTGCTGGAGCTGGCGGCGCCGATCGATCGATGGTCGCTGCTCGCTCGCTCGCGCTGGCGGCGGCGCTCACGCTGCTCTGCCTCCGCGGCGCAGAAGGTACGCGTCTTGCAGCGGACTCTGGTTGTTCGGGCCACCGAAGGACACCTTTTACAGGGCGACGAATGCGAATGCAGGCGTGAAGGCGTGCGGTGAGTGCTCGAGCACGACGACGTGCATCGTGGAAGACATGGGGACGCGGCTCACGGGCGGCGCGACGCAGCTCGCACTCCGGCTCTGCAACTACAACGCGGCGGCCGAGCCGAAGCTCGAGTTTCGGCTCAAGACGGCGCTGGCGTGCGACCCGCGCGGCGCGCTTGTGCCCAAGCTCAAAACACTCAAACCCGCGGGCGGCACGTGCGCCGCCGCGGGCGAGTGCGCGGTGGTCGCGGAGCTCGAGAGCGCTGTCGACTGGGCGCTCGCGATGCGCGGCGGTGCCGACCTTAACGCCGTGCTTGCGACGTTCACGAGCGGCGGAAGCGCTGAGGTCGTCACTGTCGCACAGAGCGCCGAGATCAACGGCGCCGCGATGCCTGCGAGTGCGGGGAGTGCGCTGGCGCCCGTCTCAGTGTGTGCCAGCGCGGTTGAGGTGAAGGCGCTGCGGCTCTCGCAGCTTGATGGCTGCAGCACGGCAGACATCTGCCGCGGCAAAGCCACCGACAGCGCGTGCGTGACCCCGGTCAAACAGGGGCTGCCCATCACGGGTGTCACGTGCGACAAGGAGATGTGCACGGGCAAGATCGCGCTCTCCGGCGCGCTCCCGTGCGACGCGGCGGTTGGCGAGACCGCGGCCATGATTGTTGCCATCAAGGTTGGCGCGAGTGCGCTGTCCAATTACGCGGGGGTCGGAACACTCTCGAACCCAACGCCGTCGATCACGGACGTGTCAGATTTGGAAGCCGGCTCGTCGCAGTTCACGGTCGCGACCAACTCATATTGCCCAACGTCCGCGGTGCAGGTGAGCGTCGCGAAAGCGGGGGGCGGCGCGATTGCTGCGTCCGTGACCAGCGTCAACTCGACGAACGGCTCGGTGGTCGTGAATCTGTCGGCGCCGCTGGAGACGTCTCTGGACGGCACCAAGCTCGCGGTTACGCTTACGCAGTGTAGCGTCGCGTCCAAAGCCTTCGAGAGTACTGTCGGTATGAACGACAGAGTCGACGCCGGTGTGGACAGCAAGTCAATGAACAACTCGCGCCTGAATGGCGGTGTGTCGAACGGCACGAGCGGCACTGATCCGACGCAGGAATCGAATATCCACACGGGACTTTCCGGTGGTATGTACGTCGGTATCGCAGTGGGCGTTGTCGCGCTGCTCGGCTTCATTGTCGAGTGCTGGCTCCACAAGAGGCGGCAGGCGCCGGCGCTACCAGCTAACAATGACGCGCCAGTCGCCAGCGGCTACGCACACAGCGGTTCGCTCTAATAAGCTCTGTGAAGGAGGTGGATGCTGTCGGCTACTGTGAAATGGGCAAACGTGGCGTCTTCAAGCATCTCACGGAAACAGACAGGCAGGAGCATCGGCAGTTCTTCACGTGACCAACTAACAAGGGTATTACGATTTGTGTTCTCATCAAGTGACTCCATTCTCTCTCTTTCACGTGGTCTGCTGAAGACAATTCGCTCAGCCCTGCTTCAGCTTCCGCTCCTCGCGGATCCTAGTCGAGCGTAGCAGTGCGACTTCCTTCTTTAGCGCGAACCGCTTCGGAGCAGAAAGCGCAACGTTCTCCAGCTCTCGCTCGAGCTCTGTGATCTGGTCAGTGAGACGAGCCAGTGTTGCACAAATCTCGTCGTTGCCAGAAGAGATTGACAGCCCCGGCCTCATCTCCTCGCGACCATCCGCTCCCGGGATGGTTTTCGTGTGTGAACCTCCAGATCCGGTTGCAGCATAAGCTTCGTCCGTTTTCATTGGTTTGGGAACCACAAGCGCAGATGATGCGGACGATGGACGAACAACGTTGCTCTCGGTACGCCCATGAGCACTGTGCAAAGGCGACGCTGCCAATGGCGAGGGCGGCGGCAGAACCGCGTTCGGGGGGAACTTGTTCTTCAGATACGCCAGGATCTCTGAGCTGCCTTTGACCATCACACCGCCTCGCACAGTCTTCTGCGGATTCCCGCTCATGTAGATCGCGCGCAGGTTGGGGGATAAGCCGAGCTCACATGGTACATGCGCGAGGTTGTTGTTCTCGAACGAGAGTGATGCGAGCTGCGGCGCGTGGTAGATCTTCCCGAGCGACCGCAGTTTGTTGTCTGAGACACTCACGACGCTGACACTCGTGAGCTCGGACCACGGAAACCCATCCAGGGACTCGATCTTGTTGAACGAGAGCAGCAACGTCTCCATGGAGCGCAGCCGGCGGATGTTCAGAGGCATCTGCACCAGCGCATTGTTGCGAAGGTCAAGCTCCTGCGAGCTCATTGGAGAGACAGATATCGAGATCAGTGCTGGGAGGTTCTTCTGATCGACGTGAACATGAGAAGTAGCTACCTGCCACCACGCTCACCTTGAGCGACTCGCCAGAGCATCCATGTAGGAATGCGTTCACAGCTTCGTGCGTGAGCTGGTTCTTGCGCACGCGCAATAATTGTAGATGCTTGAGAGCGGCGATAGATGGATCCAAGCTCTTCAAACTGTTCTCTTCGACTGTCAACGTCTGCAATAGACACAGAAGCAGATTCAGCACCAGCAACACAAACAGAAAGAGCGAAACGCTCGCACCACAAGTGCCGAGAGGTTCCCAATCTCTGCTGGGAGATGAACGAGGCGGTTCTTTGAGAGGTCAAGATGCAGCAGCGTCGCAGCAAAGTTGTGGCTCTGACTTCTAAGCAGCTCGCTCGGAACCTCGTGCACGCCTTTATCGGAGAAGTCCAGCGTTCCTGACGCCGCTGCATCGCGGAAAAGGTAGTCAAGATCGCCGTTTCTCTTCGGGGTCGCTGATCCAGCCGCGTTAGCTCGCGCAAGACGCTCGCGGTGAAGTTGCAGCTCGTCCACCTCTTCTTCGAGCACATCGACTCCTGGCGGAGGTGCGCCGCGAGTGCGCAGATACTTTTTAAGCGACTCGCACCCAGCACTGAGAACCGAGCGGCGGATCGCGCGGAGCGGGTTACCGTCGACGATGATGTGGTTGAGGTGCTTCAAGTACCCAAGGCCAGGAGGAAGGTCCGCGAGGTCATTGTTCGACAGGTCAAGGGTCTTGAGTTTGTACAGGCACGCGATCGTCGCCGGCAAATCGCTAAGTTTGTTGTCGCGGACGTCCAAGATGGTGATCGAGTCCTTGACGCGCAGTACCGAGTCCTCGTTGATGCTCGAGAGCGCGTTGTAGCCCAAGAAAACTTGGTCGAGCACAGCGCTCACAGGCAGCAGCGGGAAGACCACGAGGCGGTTCTGGCGCAGGTCGAGGAACTTGAGTTTGAGCAGGCTCGAGAGGCACTCGCTGGTGGACTCGAGGCGGTTCTTCTTCAGGTCGAGTGTCTGCATGTTGCCCAGGGCCGCAAAGGATGCCGGAAGCCTTGTGAGCTGGTTCGAGTGCGCCGAGAGTGTGTGCAGCCTTTTGAGATCTCCGATGCGTTCCGGGAGCACCGCCAGCGCATTCTCTTCGACGCGCAGCACCTCGAGCTGCGTGAGGTTTGCGAGGGATTGCGGCAGCGCAGTGAGCTTGTTGGCCGCGAGCCCGAGCTCCTTGAGGTGCACGAGCGCACCAAGATGCTCAGAGAGGTCGCGCTCGAGCTGGTTGCTGTATTGTAGAGGTGCAAGAGCAGTTCAATCACAGCGCAAGTGAGCCGATTTCACTTGCATACTTGATACAGTTACGAAAAATGAGAGAGATCGGGCCACTGCCAACGCACTGGCTCAGATCGAGGAATGTGAGCGCTGTGAGCGCAAAAAAGGCGTCGGGGAGCGCTGTGAGCGCGTTCTGCGCCAGCTTGAAAGACGTGACGGTCGCAAGCGCCGCGACGTCGTCCGCGAGCGACGTGATCGCGTTGTGGCTCACGTCAATCTTCACGAGATCCACGCACTCCCATTTCTTCTCGTCCTGCCGAGCGTGCGCGCAATGAGAGTGTGAATGTGTCTGGCTACTATCGCTGAGCAAACAAACGCCAGGACGTAACTCGCCTTGTCCATGTGATCCTCCAAGTGATATGCCTGCTGTGGGAACGCGTTCAGGCCGCGCGCCGGCAGACTCAGGACCCCAGTTCTGCGCGCCTCGCGCAGTGCGCGCGCTGTCTGGTCCCGTGCCGGCGCGAGCACTTCGTCCTGCTGCCGGAGGCGGTGGTGGTGCGTCCGCGCCTCCCGTCGCTCGGATCCTCGCATCTCTTCGAGATTGGGAATGCTGAGTTGAAGAAGCTTACGATGTCTAGGATTTACGTCCCACCTAGGGTTTACACCCCGCCTAGGGTTTACAGAGTGCAAGGAACGGGTCGAATTCATTTGACCACAGGACCAAAACGTACTAACTTTAGGCATTGACATGCTCGAGGAGATCGTGGCAGCTGGCGGCCTCGGCGCCGCCGACCCGGACGCGCAGCAGCGCTTCCACGCGCTCGAGTTCGCAGCACCGCTGGGCTCGCGCGCCATGAAGCTGCTGGCGCAGCGCTTCCAGCCACTCGCGGAGCTCGGCTTCGCGCACGTGAAGCGCATGAAGAAGCACCCGGAGACGCCCGCCACGCTGGTAGCACTCGCGGCGCCCGTCGCCGACGATGCTGATGCCGACCACCCGAACCCCGCACTCGCAGACGCGCTGCGGGAGACTGCCGAGCTGCTACAGGCGCGCGTGACGTGCGCACGGGCGCTCAAGCACGCGCCGACGTCTCGTGAGGCGTTCGAGCGCCACACGCGCAATTGGCCGCTCATCTTCCACGCGAGCGCGCTGCCGGCAGCGCAGGCGGAGCCCGTAGGCGATGAAGAGGCGCGTGTCATGAGCGCACATGTGCGCGTCGCATGCGCGCTCGCGCAGCAGTTCGAGCGCGCGAACGATGTGGCGTCGCTGCCGTTCTGCTGCGCGCATGGCAGTGTGGTCGTGGACCCAGCGACCGCACAGGTGGTGGCGAACTCCGCCGCGCGCGCGGCAGAGCCGTCGCTGAGCTTTCGGCCGCTCTTTCATCCGGTGATGCTGGCGATCGACGGCGTCGCCGAGCGCGATCGCCGGCGCAGTGCAGCCGCGAGTCTGCGCAAGCGGCAGCGCCGCGAGGAGGAAGAGGACGAGGAAGAAAAGCGAGCCGACCAGCAACAGCAGCAAGAACAAGTGGAAGCGGAAGAGGAGGAGACATACTTGTGCACGGGCTACGACGTGTACATGGACCGGGAGCCGTGCGTGATGTGTGCAATGGCACTGGTGCACAGCCGCGCACGCCGCGTGGTGTTCGCGGCGCTCAACCCGACCGACGGTGCGCTGGCGAGCGCGCACCGGCTGCACACGATCAAGTCGCTGAACCACCACTACCGCGTGTTCCACTTGCGTCTGGAGAGCGACGCTGCTGCTGATTCCGAGTAAGATGGGACATCACTGTTTCAGCTGCCGGAGGGCCAATGATGATAGAACGACATATGCACACTTACGCAAACCAACGAGACCGATTGGAGATGGCAAGATAGATAGATAGATAGATAGATAGATAGATAGAAAATGCAGTGGCGATCGGTACAATATGCAAAGCGCGTTACGGTGTGTATGTGTGCTTGTAGTCAAGGCCCTAGCTCTAGCTCGTGTGTCTTCATCGCCCCGCAAAGTCCTTGCCCATGGCTTCGAGGCGCGGCACGATCTCATTGAACGTCGGACGCTGGTCCTGCTTCTTCATCCAGCACTCTTCAAGCAGGTGCGCGAGCGGGCCAGGTGTGCCATCGGGAACTGTTGGTCGCAGGTTACCACACGCCACACCGTTCATGATGTCGCTCGAGCCGAGGTCTGGGTACGGCTCGCCCCACGCGAGAGCCTCCCACACGATGATCGAAAAGCTGTACACGTCGCACGGACAGCCGTACTTCTCGCCACGCAGCACCTCCGGCGCGACCCACAGCGGACTGCCGCAGATGGACATGGTCTTACCCACATCGCGGAACTTGGAGAGTCCAAAGTCTGCGATCTTCGTGCGCATCTTGTCGTCCAGTAGGATGTTCTGGGACTTGAGGTCACGGTGGATCACGATCGGGTTGTGGTTGTGCAGGTACGCGAGTCCCTTGGCCATGTCGAACGCGATGTTGTACGCGAGTCGGATCTGCTGCACAGGGTCTGGTCGCGGAAGCTTGTGATAAATGTCGAAGAAGCTTCCGTTCGCGAGCAGCTCGGTCACGAGCAACAGCGTCGGCGGCTTCGAGCACGAGCCCATGAACAAGACGATGTTCGGGTGGTGCAGCCCTTTCATGATGCTGCACTCCTTGTCGAACTCGGCAAGAGTGTTCTTCGGCACGGAGCTCGTGTGCAGCTTCTTGATCGCCACAGGTGTGCCAAAGTAGCTGCCTTTGTAGACGACGCCGAAGACACCCCGGCCAATCGCAGCCTCGACGACCAAATCCTCTTCCTTGATCGACAGACCGTCGTCCTCCATACTCATCGTACGCGCGTTCATAAGCTTACGATCTGGGTAGATGATGTGGTCCTCCCATTTCTCGTCGCCGACGAACTTGGTCAGGATGTTCTGCAGCGTCGTGATCACGACAGAGAATGACGGCCGCACATTCTCGTCGGGACTCCAGCAGCGCGTCATGAGGTTGTACAGCTCCTGCAACTCGAGGCTCTGCGGGACTTCGAGGTTGTGGAAATCGGTCGGACGCTTCCCTGCCTGCACGACGAACGGAACCGCGTCGACTGAGATGCTGTGGTACGGAATCGAGTTGCTCAGCGCCTCGAAGATGATGATGCCGAAGCTGTACACGTCAGACTTCTCTGTGTGCTCTCTCCCCTTGAACACCTCCGGAGCGATCCAGATACTCGAGCCCACGAACGCGCGACTCACCGACGGATTGTTATCCTTGTCATCGCGAAACGCTTTCAGCTTCGACAATCCAAAGTCCGAGACCTTGCAGCGCCAATCCGCGTCGATGAGCAGGTTCATGGATTTAAGATCGCGATGCAGAATCGGAGGCGTGCTCGAGTGCAGGAAGTGCATGCCACGCGAAGCGTCGACCATCATTCGAAGCAGCAGAGACCAGTCGATCCTGAGATCGTCGCTGTGGATCACTGTGTACACGCTTCCTTTCGGGCACAGCTCCATGACCAAACCTACGAACTCCGGGTGCACCATGACGCCCATGAACATCACCACATTCGGGTGTCGGAGTTGCGCCATGACGCTCGCCTCCGATCCGAAACTCGTGATGATTGATTTGGTGTCGCCCTGCAGCGTGATCTTCTTGACTGCGACGCGCGTTTCCTTCCAGCTAGCAGCATACACGACGCCGAACGTGCCTTCTCCCAGCTCTTCCTTCACATCCACGTCCTTCGGGTCGATATGCGTGTTTGCGCTAAGAATGCCTGTGCCTCCCATTTCCGGCGACTGGTTCTGGGTCGCGCCACCGCTGAACCAGCCTGTCATCTCCATCGTCATCTGCACCATCACATTCTCTTGCGCAAGACGCTCAGTCAGCACGAAGTCGCGGCGCTCCTCGTACTCCCAGTTCCACGACAGGAACGCAAGCAGAATCGAGTACAAGACAACCGCAGCGCTGAGAGTGCCTGGAGAGCTGAGTGGCTCGTGCTCGTTAGACGCGGCGAAGCGATACCAAGCGAGGATGATGAAGAAGAGGCTCGACGCCGTCGAGACCCCGAAAGACTGGAGGAAGGTGAGACCCGTGGAACTCGTGATGCCGAGCGAGAAGATGAACTGCACCCAGACGTTCCGCTCGCTCACTGCCGTTCCCGCCGCCGTGGTGTCGAGCAAAGCGCTGATCTGACCGATCAGACAGATCAGGGAGAGTAGGTTTGTGTTTCTCTGGAAGCTCCGGTGGAAGAAGATGACCAGAAGACCCATGCACATCACGATTCCTGAAGCCACAGACAGACCGAGCGAACGGGTGAGCATTCATGAACACACCAATCACGACCACAACAGCACAGCGTCGCTGGAAACTCACCTGGGAAGATCATCACAAGTGGGAACTGCGTCCACTTCTCCGTGTTCTCCTTCGACTTGAAGCTCACTTGCATGATGACCAGCAGCGGGATGAAGAAGGCGGTAAAACCAGCGCCGAACTTCAACCGGGTGTGGTACTTGGTGCATCGAGCCACGACAAACCGCTCTTCCATCTCGACGTTTGAGAAGCGCAACGAGACAACGGAGATCCCGATGTCTTCTTTCTTGCGGATCGGGGGCGTCTTGGTGGTTTTCGTGCGGAAGAAGTTCATCTTGAGGTCCGACATGCTTGCTCCCATGACGAGCATTCTCGTCTTGCGCGGCGAGCCAACATTCGCGTTCGCGCTCGTGGAACTGCTCACGGCGCCATCGACATCGGTTGCGTTCTCAGGGGACGCCAGCGGCTTCGGGATGACTTTGGCCATGCGTGTGGGTCCGTCGTTCATCCTCGTATGGCCGGTGCGGAGAACTGGGAATGGCATCATTCGCCGCTGGTCGAGCAGCAGCGAATGTGGAGCCCTCCTCCTCGCAGTCGGGCTTGTTGTCTTGCTCGCAAGGCGATGTTCAGCTGACGCTACGCTGCAGCGCGAAGTATAGAACTGTTCTATACTTGTCCTCGAGCGATGTGCTATTTCGACATGTGTTTTTTTCGGTATTTTTAGATTACAAAAACTATTCAAATATTTCAATTCCTTTCTTTCTCAAAGAAACCTAAAGTGGTTTTTCTAAAACAAAGGCCATCCGCAACAACGGCCGTTCTATCGTGACAAGCGCCATCAGAAAGTTACGAAATTTTCCCGTTAGCAAACTAAAAATTTCAAGTGCTGAAATTGTTTCGACCATTTGTTGGCGTGGACCAGAAATAAACAACTCAGAATGAGATGGACGTTCTCATCGGTGCCTTTGAGGATGCCGTCCTCGATCTTGGCGAGTGAGGTTGAAGCCCTAGGTCCGGATGGAGTCGTCAATTCCATCGAGTTTGTAACCCCGATAAGACTGAAGTGCATCAATTGACGTTGCCCATCTTTCCGCTGAAGAAAGCGTCATCGAGACTCAGAAGCTCAGGGTCTATTAGCTTGCCGTAGCTCTATGGCTCTGTCTTCTCCGGGTTGTCCACCGCACGGATGGGCGTGATGGGATCAAGCGTGAACTGCCCAAACGCTCCGCGACGGAACTCTTGCAGCAGAAACTCCGCCGCTAGCTTGTTTTGCACGTCCGGCTCCTTCCCGAGCGCGCCGCATTTCTTGTATACCTTCTTGAACAGCTCCTGGATGTCGTCGGTCGGCTCGCCGATGCCGAGCGCATCGACGTACCGAGTGGAGCCCATCTGGTTCAACTTGAAGAGCATGTAGTCGGCGATCAGCTCTGTGCCCACGACTTGGTCCTTGATCGCGCCAGTGAGCGCCAGCGTCAGCCCCGTCTCGGCCGACGGGATGTTGGGCAGCATGACCCCGGGCGTGTCCACGACGTAGATTGCAGGGTTGTCGTTCACCTGCAAATATTCGAGTCCAATACAAACAGAGAGCAAGTAGTGCTTAGTTGAGTTGCAAGCAGTGATCACCGCCAGCACCACTACCGAATCGCCACTGAGCATCTAAGCAAGCCACAGTGTCGCGCACCTTGATGATGTCGTTGCGCACGGTGACGCCGGGCGTCGGGCCGACCATCGCGCGCTTCTTGCCTTTTGCGAGCTTTTGGGAGGACGAAAGGCGACGGAACTCGTTGATGATCGAGGACTTGCCGACGTTTGGGATGCCGACGACCATGACCATGGAGCCGGCGGTCTTCTTGAACTGCGCGCCGCTGTGTGCGTTGCACCACTGCAGGATGGAGTGGATCTTGCGGCCCTTGGTCACCGACGTGAAAATACAGGGCGTCTGCCGCGCCGCACACTGCGCCTCCACGCGCTGCTGCAGGTTGGCGTTCGCCAAGTCGCTCTTGTTGAACACGATGAGCCGGGGCTTGGACGCGCCGAACGCCTCCTCCAGCACCGGGTTCGCCGAGCTCAACGGGATGCGCGCGTCGCGCACCTCAATGAGCACGTCCACGGCGTCGAGCTGCGCGAGCATCTGCCGCCGCGCGACCGCCATGTGGCCCGGGAACCAGTTGATCTTGGCCGGGAACGCGAACTTGCTGCGGAACGCACTCATCCCTGGCGCCAAAATGCTCGGACGACCACGAAATTCCGAGTTTTCGACGGCAGAGCAAGTTATGTAAACGTAAATATTGTACACTGGCGACCATAGTTACCCTTCAAGCCGACAACTACTAGACCTAGCGCCTGACTGAATCCTCGGAAGTAGCTCTCCCAGAGCCGGGGTCGCCCGGCATAGGAGCACGCTCGCCTGCATCGAGCTCTCTCACCAGAACGCCACACGCGTTCACTCGCTAGAGCGTGGCGCGGAGTTGTGTGGCGAAGAGCGAGCAGCTCGAAAGCAAGACGCAGGCGCGAGTGAGTTCCAAGTGCTCGAGCACCTCGGGCTCGCTCGATCTTGCAGTTTCGCATTTGTTCAAGCATGATGTGCATGAAGTAGAACATTTGCCCACCTGTCTGTCAACCAAACCGAGCCAGTCGTCTTCATTTACGCTATCCGAGGTGCAGAGTTCACTCGCGTGTCCGAACTCTGCAGCGAACCTCTTCGACCACAGTCTCGATCTCGCTGCGTGTTTGCAGGTGCCAAGCCTCGGAGGCTCCTACTTTTGTCAATGCTGGTGTCGGTTGAGTGCGAGATCTTCGAGCGATATGCGAATCTGTCTTTGTATTGGAGATCACATATCTTTGTTGGTTGGCCGGCGAGATATGTCGGCAGTGTCGGTAGTGTCGGCAGTTTGTAACTCTATTGCTGACTGAATGCATCCGTCACATCACACCATCGAACCAAAGTACCCGATCGCCTCGGCGAGCGTGAATGGCCGTCCGACCAAGAAGAAGCGATCCCCTAGCTCAACCAGCAGATCTGAGGGTGGGTTCACGAGCACACACGGGTGCGGCAGAACGGCTCCATGGGCGGGACGCCACATGCCGATCGCGACGCAGCTTGTCTGCGCACAAAGAGCGTTCGTCTGTCAGTTCAAGACTCGTCTACTAGTGACCACTTTGACTCGTGATTAGACTCTACTTCGGCACACCGTCTCGAGGAACTTGCGGAAGCAAGTCGAGTATGCCTTGCCGATCAGGCTATGAGGAGCGTCGAGCTGGAAGAGCCGGCGCTTCCTGGAGTGAAGGAAAGAATGAGATTGGTGTGAGACAGGGGCTGTCCCGAGCACCAGGGGAGGCAAACGACTTTCGTACTCGGGGTCGCTATGCCCGCCGTTGATAAGCACGTGGAAAAACTGCGTGATCCACGGCGTGCGATAGCACTCGCTCATGAGTGAGTCGATTATCGAGTCCATGTACACTCTTCCTAGAACACCAACCCGCAAACAAGTAGTTGGCGATATATCAGTGTTAGTCAGTCGATCCTGATGAAATGTGGAATCTCCAAGAGCGTACCAGACGCAATGTACTCTTCCAGAACGAGCGATGCGTCTTGCCAAACAAGATTCGCCTCGTCTTGCTCGCTTGGATCCAAGTCTCGGCGAGAGCTGCCATGTCGATACCGATCCATTCGAGATGACTTGCGGTTGAACGTCGGGGCTCTGAGTAGTGCGAGGCTGACATGCTCGGACGTTAACGAGCTGAGTAACTTCACGTTCGTCGGCTTGTCTAGCTCGACGACAAGATTCGGCATACTGCTCTTCTCGCTAATCTCGACGATATAGCGCAGCGTAGTGATCGCGTCGGCATCGATCATATTCGGATCCGAGTACGGGGACTCTGTCGCTCTCGTCGCGATCAACACTGACATCGCTCGATCAATGTGGGTCTTCTTGAGATCCGCAAAGTTCACTGGTGATCCAGAAACAAAGTACACACCAGGGAAGTGCTTGAACTTCTTGAACTCGTCCTCGTTGACCACGGCTGGGGCGAGGAAGACGACTGGGGGTGAGCCTAGATCATCGTCTATCACCGGTGCTTCGCGGATCGTTTTCAGAAACTGGCGTGTGTCTCGCGGGAACCCGCACACAACGATGTGCTGTGCGATGTCTGGAGGCACTTCTCCATTCGCAAAATTTCCGTAGTCCGCGCTGTCTTCGTCAAATGCATTCCATTCTGGTGAAGTGTAGGACGCGATTAAACTCTGTCGGATCATACCAAACTCATTTCCGAGCGCCGGTTTGCTGCCCTTCTTCGCTGCCTCCGTGTTGGTCACGTCCACCATCGATTTTGCTTTCCGCCGTGTGTTCTTGCGGTACGAGAGAATATGTTCGATATCGATCTTGGACAGCTGCTCGACTGCTGTCAACCCTTTTGCGATCGCATACAGTTTGCAGCACAAGTTTGGGTCTGCCGTTGCTCCCAGCTTGAAGTCCATATCTGGGAATTGCACACCGTCCTCAGTGAGTAGAGCTAGCGGCACCACTGGAGTCTTCTCATACAGAAACTTGATCAGATCTCCAAAGGAGAAGCCAGAGAATGTCCGCGGGATATCGATCAGGAAGACGCCGTGCATGGCTCCGTGCAAGTATGGCTTTTGCCAATGATTTGAAGAAACGCGAGAGTCGAGATCACTGTTGTAGTGCGCTAGTAGATTCAGCAGTAATGTTGGCAGCCCACACATCTCACAGCTTCGCCCAAGAATCGAGAATTTCATCAGCCCAGTTACGACGACATCGCTCGCTCCCATCTTCAGAATATTCCCGGCATTATTTGAGTTGATCACCTGCGCATAGATCGGACATGTCGGATTCCCACGACGAAGAGCAATCGTGATCAGCGCGCTGCACTGATCTGCATACTGAGGACGTGCTGCGCTTCGGTTGATCAAGACGTAGCAAGCACTGGCTAACCCCAGCACAGCGCGTTCCAGATCTTCGTCGAGCATCGGGGAGCCGACAATGTACTTGACTTTGTTCTCGTTCTCGTTGAGGATCTTCTTGATCTCGACCGAAGGTGGGCTTGGGTTCAAAATCACAATCCGTTCGTTCCAGTTCAGATTGCTCGGGTGAAAAAACTCACCAAAGAAGATCGTGAGGATTTCGACGTTGATGTGGCCGGTGATGACGATGTGCGGGTGCTGCTTTGCTTCCGTGTATGACGATGAATAGTCCGTGTGCGACGAAACGATCTTCGAGATCCGGCTGATTCGGATTGGCACGAGAATGAATGTGAGCATAATGATAAACGCGATGAAGAACTTGCCGTTCGTCGACACCGGCGCGATGTCCCCATAGCCGAGCGTGGAAATGCTCACCACGACGTAGTAGAGCAAATCAATGTACGATAGGTCCTGACACCTGCAAGTGGGGCTGGTATTGCATCCAGGAAAGCACGCCTCGACGATCTGCAAAATACCGGCGGTGCACAGCACGATGCAGACAATCGTAAGAAGCATCGCGAGCAGCTGACGCTCGAGAGACGATCTCGCGAACTCGAGGAGTCGGAAAAGCCGAGCTACGCGCAGCGACTTCAGGACGACTGCCACTTCCACAGTGTCGCGCTGGATAGTGGTGCCGCTGAAGTGCGCTTCCGACACCCAGCGCATCCACGACGGCAGCAGTACCACCAACTCGGCAAGCGGAAGCAGCGACCACGCATAGTCCCAGCGATCGAACGCTGCGTAGAGTCGAACGAGGTACCTGTACCACCACATTCCACCGTTTGCGAGCAACACTTTAGACGAGCGGACGCAGTAGTCAGCGGGAATGACCGGCGCACGCACTCGGCTGTGAATACGGCATTGATAGAGAAGTCGAGGTCTGTGCGCCGCACAAGCGAGCGTGTAAGTACGCTCCGTGATGTGTCACACACACACACCGCCCACTAATCGCTCTTACCAATCATCCATTGTGGGATGTTGTTGTCCGCGCCGTCCCAGAACGTGTACACGTTGAAGGCGACGACGAAGGCGCTGAGCGCCACCATGAATGCATCGACGAGGAAGCACCCGAGCGCATCCTCGAGGTTGCGGCGCATCCACTCGCGAAAGTGCTCGCCCGTCTCGCGCGCCAAGAAGTAGGGCTGGCGGCGGCGCTTCGGGCGCGGCAACAGTATGCCGAGCCGCGCTGAGGTGCCTCCGCTCGAGCGAATGCGCTTGGGCGGCGCGAGCGGCTCGCGGAGGCGGGCGCTGCTTCCTAGCGGCGTCATCGTCGGCGAGTCCATCATTGGCGAATTCGCCAGTCTCATGTCGCTTCAAGCCCACCTGGATGTGGGCCACATCATTTACCGTCATTCTGTATCCAGGTGAATTTGAAAAGCAGCTCGATATTGGCTTGTTGGATAAATCTCCTGGCCTCGAAATTCAAATTGTGGGCGAAAATGGAGCGGAAGCCGCGTCTGACGCTGCGCGACGCACGCCGCCTCCACGGCGCTGGCGTAGCCGCCGGCGCCAGCAGCAGCAGCAGCAACCCGAATGCGCGCGCGTACCGCATCGCGCGGCAGACGGGGCACCTTAATGTCTCGACGCGCGGGATGACGGTGTTCCCGAGCGAGATCCTGCGACTGCACGAGCTGGCGGAGGAGGTGCGCACGCGCTGCGGCAACAGAGAGAGCTGGCTGGCGGACTCCCTGTACCAACCGCAAGGGGAACTAACGCGCCTGCAACGCCGCACAGGACGAGCGAAGCTGGGAGTGCGCGGTGCTTCAGAAAGTGGACCTGAGGTGCGGCCGTCACTTCGTTGCGCTTCGTTCGTGCATATGAACGCGCCATTTCATCATTGTTTGCACTGCGGGGCACTGTTATTGCCTTCCAGCTACAATGAGATCAAAGAGCTCCCGGTGGAGATCCAGGAGCTCGCGTACGTGACATCGTTCAAGATGCGCCACAACCAGCTCCGCCACCTCCCCGACTCGTTCTGGGACTTGACAAAACTCACGTCACTGGACTTGAGCAAGTACGTTGCAGTTAGTGTCTGCTCTCGATTCGTTGCGCGCATACACTGACTACTTAGTAACGTGTGAATGCTACAGCAACATGCTCGAGGGTGCGCTGTCCGAGGGTCTGGGCCATCTGGTGAACCTGAAAGATCTCGCGCTGGACGGGAACAAGCTCACGCACCTGCCAGAGTCGATCCATCTACTGGAAAATCTGGAGGCGCTGAAAATCGAGAACAACCAGCTACGCTCGTTGCCTGAGCAGATTGGTACGTGGCATCATGATGTGATGTGTATCGGATGCATCATGACGCTGCTACTCACACTTCATTTGTTGCTTGGAATGACCTCGCCAGGGAGCCTGCGACGCCTCCACACACTGACGGCGCACTCGAACCAGCTTGCAGCGCTTCCTGGGTCTCTGGGGCAGCTGATCAACCTCTCGACGCTCGATTTCCACAAAAACAGCCTCACGACGGTCGGAGAGATCCTCATGGGTCTGAAGGCACTGCGATTCTTGGATCTTCATCAGAACAAGCTTGAGGACTTTCCAGAGCTCCCCCATCAATCTGCGCTCGACCAAGTGATGCTCGGATTCAATATGCTGCACTCGATCCCGGAAGCCTCGATCTTGCGTGTCAAGGATACGATCACCGTGTTTGACGTCCGTGACAATCGCCTCGCTCGACTTCCTGACAAGATTGCTCATTTGTACCGCCTCAAGACGCTCGATATGACAAACAACGATCTGCACGAGCTTCCTGCGGGCCTCGGCTACTTGAAGGATCTCCACCACCTGATGGTGGAGGGAAACCCTCTTCGCACGATTCGCCGAACTGTGATTTCGGGTGGATCTGAGGTGTTAAAGAAGTATCTGCGCACGCGTGGCGGGCCGCCCGAGGGTGTGGAAACTCTCGAAGAGGAGTTTGACGAGTTCGCGCTTAGAGACAAGCAGCAACAAAGCAAGTCGCTTATTGGAGCCGCGCAATCGGCCGAGAACATCTCGTCGCAGCACGAGTACCTTTTCCGTGACGCTTCATCGTCCGGGTCGCTGCAGCTGACGGGCATGGGATTACTGGCGCTTCCTTCTCATCTCCAAGGCTATGGGAAGTACAACTTCTCGGCGAGTTTGGTGCAGCTGAACTTGTCGAAGAACAAGCTCGGGAGTTTGCCGAAAGAGATCGGAGAGCTCGCGGCTTTGCAGACGCTGGTCGCGGAAGAATGCTCGCTGACCCACTTGCACCCGTCGATCTCGAACCTCTCGCAGCTCCAGCATCTTCGGTTGCGCAAGAACCTTCTTCAGGCACACGCTATCGATGCCATGATTTCGTCGTACAGCCATGCTGGAATCTGCGGATCACTCAAGGAGCTGGATCTGGGAAACAATGTGCTGACGACGATCCCGACGAAGCTGACACTGCTGAAATCTCTCGACACGCTTCTGCTGTCTTTTAATCGGATCACCTCGCTTGAAGGGTTCAACTGGGCTTCGATGCAGCGCCTTTCAATTCTAGCGCTGTCTGACAACCAGGTTCGTGCGTCTGATGATATAGATGTCAGCGCTGTTGTGTGGTAAGGAGCTAACAGTCTTTTTTGTGGTGCAGTTGGAATCGCTTGGAAGTGTGTATGACGCCACTATGCTGACGTCACTCTCAATCGAGAACAACAACCTTCGACAGGTATGCATAGATTTAGTAGGCTTAGCAGTCTCTCGTCGGACAAGCGTATTCACTTTGCTTTGTTGTGAATGGAGATCCCCCCTGAGCTTGGACGCTGCGAGCACCTTCGAGCGCTGCTTCTGGGCGGCAACCCGCAGCGCAGTGTCCGCGTGAACACGATCCAGGAAGGCACAGAGGCGGTACTGAAGTATTTGCGCAACCGGCTGCCTCCAGACGAGTACATTGCGCCGCCTCGCTTCGGGTCGAAGTCTGCTGCGAGTGACACGCTGTCAAAAGAGGAGGACACGGAGAACATCCCTCCTCCCAACCAAGCGTCAGGCGCAGGAAGAGCTCGCGATGCTCAGAACCCCTTCGAGGTGAAACGCGCTCGCATGAGCTCGAGCCAGCCGAGCAGCTCTCTCCCGAGCGCTGCTCGCGGTGCTCCTATCACCTCGCAGACTGCTGCTGCTGCTTCGGTGAATCCCGCACAGCAACAGACCACGCGGTCGGAGAGTGTTTCGGGCAGTAACAACAACAGCAGCAACGCGCTGATGGACTTGGATAATAAGATCCTCGCGCTCGAGAACAATCTGGAAGACTTCGCGCTGACAGCTGCGAAGCGCTATGCGTTGAAGAAAGAGCTGGCGATGGTGCGTTCCCAGAAGATCCGACTGCTCCGCACAGTCCAGCCATAGAGGAACTTATTCCCGCTGAAAGAGCATCAGATCGTGCAAGTACACGTACATGTGTGTGCAAGCAAGCAAGCAAGCGTGCTTTTCTCTCTGATTGTCGGTATCTAAACTAAACTATTGCGCTCGGCTCCAAGCGGTCCATGTCGTCGGTGTCCTCGTATCCTGGCTTGCCCGTAACCAGCGACGGCGGTGCGGTCATCTTGCGGTACTGCAACAACACTGGGTACATTTTGTCGATCGCCTGACTCAGGTGGCTCGACTCACGCGCTCCGCAGAGCACAATCTTGCCGGACACGAAAATCAGCAACGTAAGCTTCGGCTCGACAAGTTTGTAAATAAGTCCCGGGAACAGCTCCGGCTCGTACTGCACGAAGAGAGTGCGTCAGTCATTCCACAGCGAGTAAAGCTTCTCAATCACTCTTCGACACTGAGAGTGCGTACGCTGCAGAAGCGCGCGTGGTCGTTGAGCAGCCCTTCTAGCCGGATTGGGAATCGGATGTCGCACGTCCCCATGACGTTGCGCACTTTGAACTCTGTGAAGCGGGCGGGGAAGTTGAGTTTCTGCAGCACACAAGACACAAATCGCAGCACGGGAGGCAAGTATGAACGTCATTCGATACTGCCATTACCGCAACACGTATGCACCCCATGCAGCATGCAACGCACCTGAATGACGCGCGTGAACTTGCGAGCCGCTAGCCTGCAGCTCTCCTCGCTGGTGCCGCCAGTGATCACGATCTAAAGAAGAGCAGCATACGCGTTCCATGTTACAGCGCATTTACTACACAACCCTCCCAGATCACTCGCCCGCACCTTTCCCGAGCCAAAGATCAGCGCAGTTGTCTTCGGGTCGCGCAGCCGCATGATCACCGCCGAGAACCGCTGCGGAGCGCGACGATACCACCAGCCTCTCAATCCTCAGAACACTCGCCCCACCAGCCAGCCAGCCAGTCAGTGCCATACCTTGGGGTTGTACTCGGCATTTCGCGCGTGCAGCGCGATGGTCTTGAGCTCGAGCGGCGTCTTCAGGTCCACAGTTCCTACCACGTTCCTGCTCGCAATTTCGTAGGTACGTCATTCGCTGTACGAAGGCGATCAGAACGGCGAGCAGCGAGAGAGGCACCACGCACATGATCTTGACTTGCAGGTTGAGCTTGTCATCCCAGTCGTCGTCCACCTGGATCTCGCGGTCGTCCACCGTCTGCAGGTCGCGGCGCGAAGGGTCCTCGACGATCGCCAGCTGCCGCTCTTTCACGGCGCGCGCGCGTGTCGTCATCGCGCGCTCTTGGTCTCTTGCTGTCGTTATCGTTGGTTGGCGTGCGAGCAAAATGCACAGTAATTGGACATTTTTGCTTGAATTTGCATTGAAACTGTCTAATTACTGAATTAGGTGGTTGCACCTATGTGAGGCTCGAAATAGGACTTATGTGGAATGCATTTTAGTACCTCATCCAGAACCGGAGGCGACTTGCAGTTGTTCGACTGTGAAGAAGAGCTGGTTCATATCGCTGTGCCTGTACCACCAGATCCGCTTTCTGGTTTGCGGATTCGCGCCAAGTCTTCGTGAGTGGATCGTCGAGAAGAGCGCTACGTGCTGGGTGAAGCTCCGAAGAGCTTGGTGCTCGCGCAGACATTACTCGAGCGAAGAGGCAGATCGAGCACACAACTTGGCCCTGCTTCCAGCAGTGACAGAATGAATCGCAACCGCCATCGTCATCATCTCTGCAAGCCCTTGTTGTGATCACTTCGTAGGGTTTCACTAGGTTTGCGTGTCCCTAGCCAATCCGGCTCGCTTGAACAATGCAGGTCTCCCTGCTCTACACCGCGCTGCATGGACTTGCACCGGTCAAGACGTCGTCGAATGCTCTCTTGAAAGACTGCTCCACTGCTAGACGCCAACCGTCATGAGATGGAATCCTCGCCATCGCTCTTGTGTCGAAGTCGAGGAGGATCTGCTTGCACCGGATGCATCCCAATCAGCCAGCTCGTCGCCTCCACCACTCACCCGATACATGTCCTCTTCCTCCTCTGCAATCTGTATTAACAACGAGCACAGCGAACTGCACACACAGCTTGCTCTTCAGTTTGTCATTGCTCATGAACCGCTTGCGAGTCGCGTGCCGCACTGCGAAGGTTGGCTCATCGGATGATTGCCGACGCCCGTCTCGCACTTCGGTTCTCGAGAGCGCCGCCGTTGCACTGGAGGCACGCGGTCGAGAACCAATCCGCGAGTAAGTAGGAGCGTCGAGCGCGCGAGAACGATTGCGGCCACGTGCGCCAGCGATCAGTTAGCATGAGACGCGGCAGCGAGGAGGACACGAATCAAGTCCCCGGCGTTTTGATGGTGCATCCATATACCACGCTGCACCCTCTCGTTCAAAAGTTTCGCACTCGTCGACGGCTTGCAGACACGAGTCGTGTGTAGGGCACATCGTGGTGCGCTCGCGAGTCGCTCCCTCACCCTTCATGCAGATAGCTCGAGGCTCTTCTCT
>JAASFZ010000287.1:0-22354 GCA_023334075.1 Globisporangium nunn | reverse complement strand
CCAGCAGCTCATTCGAGACACAGCGAAATGTAACCAGCAAGATGACGATGACAATGACGATGACGGTGAAGATGCTGAAGAGGACGCAAGAGTACGAGGAGAAGATAGTCGTTTTCGGAAGGAGGACTCGCATCAACTGAAGCTCCGTATCAAGCAGCTTGAGGAAGCCAACGACACGCTCATGAAGGACCTCGCGACCGCAAAGGTACATCAATCCTGCTTGGTTGATGATTTGGAACGTGGTAACCGATGGGTTTGTTGGGTTACTTGCGACAGGTCTACCTCCGCTCCTCAAAAACGAGGTCATCATCGCCAGGGGACGGCGCGGGAGCACATGTCGTGCGGGTCTCCAGAAGCGAGTTGCGTGAGCTACCGGGAGGACTTCCAAGCCGTCCTCCATCGTCACACGTTCGAGATCAGTAGATTGCGTTACATGCCTCATGAAAACAGCGTTGCGTTGTTGTTGTCGTGTGTTGCCGTCTTGCTTGAACCTGTGTCTAGGGCGTTCTACCTGCAAGAGCTGTTCGCACTGTACCACACCTGCAGTTAGAGTGCCTACAGACAGAAGTACATTGCGTTTCAAATTGCTGCGACGCTTGCTGGCATCTCGGGCGGATTTCGCACGAAGAGCTGCTGTGCTCGAGCAAGCTAGCGCTATGAAGAATCGGTCGCTGCTGCCGCCCGTCACCCACGGTTTGCGCGACGAAGACGAAAACAATGGCCTACTGCATGAGCCTATCAAGGCAGCCAGCACCTCAGATAGCGATCACGACGGGCCTAGGGTGGATGCAAACACCATCGAAGACGATGGCAGCGACTCCATCGGCTCAAGCATTGACAGCGACGAAGATGGGGACAGTGGATACAGCAGCGATGCTCAAATCAAGTGCATAGCGGAGAGCGGTACGAGCTTTGCGAGGTGAGTTTGGCTCGATCCTCGGGTTAATACATTGCAGCCCAAGGCGTTTGAGTCCTGAAGAGCTTTAGCGCTCTGTTAAGGCGCTGCATTGCCACAGGAGAGCTCTCGAGAGCACTTGTCGCGTTGCAGAGCGCCGTTGAGGCTACGGAACCCTCTCGTGCCGCGTACACACGCTCCGTTTTGCTCATTGCGCAAGTACTCCAGCTTGCGCGGCGCCCTGAAGCCAGTCTTGCTAGCATGCTTGGCGTGTTCAGAGCCATGCCGGATCCGTATTCATCGAGCGATGGGATCTTGATTCTTGTACGTTCTGTGAATCAAGGCGTACCAAGACTGCGATTTCAAAGTTGACTGCCATCTGGCGTACTTTGTGTCTGCCCAGGCACGCCTCTACGAGCTGATGAACGCACCAGTTCTGGCAGCGCGACGGTGGCGCGAGCACCGAGAGTTGACCCAATTGAACACCAGAGACGGCGCACTCGAAGCCTTCGCAGATCGCTGCTTTGTCTGCCAAGACTTTGTTTTCGCACTTGACGCGTACGCGCAAGCATTCGAGAGTCGCAAGACTGACTTTCAACGTAGTGGCATTACGAGCAAGATCAAGGAGAACGTCCCAACGATCTCTTTTGCTTTCGCACACAACTACCTACAATCAGCTTTGCATGTTCTGGACCCGACGGCAAACTTCAAGTGGGAACGACAGCTGCTCGCATGGGAGCTAGTGCAATGTGCTCTTGGCCGTGACGACCCGGATCGATTTGGAGACGAGAGGTACTACGAGCTACGTGCAGTGTACTTCTTCAGCTTTCGATCAATCTACGACGCCATGTTCGCGTGGGAAGACGAACCTGCACTGGTGATCGTGCGATGGTGGCGTGCGTGCTGTAAGAAGCGACGCAGAGGTATTGAAAAGCAAAGTGCAGCCTGCGAGCAGCGATGCGATCTCGAAGCGAAGGCTGATTCTACACAGAGACAGAAGACTAGGCCAACGAGGGATACCAAGAAGTCCACGAGTCCTCAACGAGATTTGTCAAAGACAAGATCCAGAGGTGCTGGACAAGCAACAGCATTAGTGCAGCGATCTCCACCGCTTTCACCATCGTCGACAACCGCCAAGATTTTACCGAAGCGTGGGACGAGGGCGAATACGTCAAGACTACGACTCGCGCGAGACGACAAGGCTGAACACACGAGACTCTCAAAATTGGAAACGCAGCCGACAAACCAAGCAGAAGGAGGCGAGGTTGACTCTCGTAGTGCCATGCCGTCGTTAAGAGCATCCGGAGCACAGCATCGGGCTGAAAACATTGGGGTCTTGGAGGGGAAGCAGCGAGGATCTTCAAGGCATGACGTATTCTACGAAAACTCACCAACAAAGCGCAAGCTGAACGCCGTCAGGTACATGCTGTCGTAGAATCGATTTTTTGCATCGCATCCACTGTTCGTCGAACTGACAATGCACAGGCATCTTCGCAAGCAGCAGTTTGTGGACGCACTTCCTGATCGCCAATTCTCGCAGGCAACAAAGAAGACGAATGTCAAGAATTGCATGATAGAAGACACCGCTGAAGAAGACGAAAATGGGGATGTTGCGCTGCAAACTCGGACACTCTTGGATCTCTATTCGCTCCCATCGCCCTCGAAGCCGGCTTCCGTAGCTTCCGCGGGTTGGGAATCGGGTTTTGCGGACTTGGATCTCACGGAAGTGGAGCAGTATGCGCGCGTCGCGCAATACAGAGCGCGTGTGCTAATGCAACAGCATCTTGATGTGAACAAGTTGGACGCAGATTGCGTCAAGCCGCAGTGGCTGCTTGCGGTCGAGAAGATTGAGACAATGATCGTCGATCTTCACAAGCAACAGCAGCCACACCATAATCACGTAGATACCACAGACAGCGACGACAGAAGAGTTACGACGCGGAGCCATCTCACGCAGATTCACTCACGCGTGGTGTTCCAACTCGCCGCGCTGCTGAAGCAGTACAAGCGAGTCTTTGGCGACACGATGTTCACGCGACAGATCAGCACGCTTATCAAGCGAGTGAGCAACTGGAAGCTCGACCAAATCCCAGCGCTTCTCGCAGCGCTTGATGCCGCGAAGGCTGCGGGTGTAAGGGAAGAGAAGCAGCGGAACCTCGAATTCTATCACGTGCACGAGGGAGCGCAATAGCTTGTTCAACGAGCCGGATGATACTTGCTCCAAGTCGATCAATCACTGTACTGCATATATGCGAGTGGAAATACAGAGGACAAGCATGCAATATTACGATCTCTTGCCAGTCGCTGGTCAATCGTGCTGGCACTCACTTGCGTTCATCGTCGCGCGCTTCATACGTCACGTTCATAGCGCGCGCCTACATTGTCCCATCCAGCTGGTTGCTAGAAGACAATATGCTGTGTCCGACACTCCCAGCGCGACGCTGCTCGATCGCTTCCGCTGCAGCTCGTCTCGGCCCGTTCGAGTCAGTGTAGCCGTCTGATTTCGAAAGCATGCGTTGCTGGTGGTGATGAATTTGCTGCTGGTGTTGTTGCTCTGGTTGTGATTGCTGCTGGTGATGGTGGCGGTGGTGATGGTGGCTGCCGTTCATTGGAATCCGCTCTCCGCCATGCGAGGATTGGCTGCATTCGCTCTGCGTGTATCCGAAGCGAGGTGATTGATGAGATCCCCATTTCGATTGCATCAGTTGCTGCTGCTGGTGATCTGCTGGTGACGGCGCCCCACATCTTGCACTCTCATTTCTCAGCATGAACGCATCACGGTCGGGCGCCAGCACACTGGTAGAGTCTCTCATCGACATGCCACGCGTAGAACGGTCACTCCCCATTCTATACTCTGTGGCAGCAGGATTGCGGGGATCAAGCACCTGGCTATCCAAACTTGGATGGCCATGCAGACTTTCTGAGCCCTGGCGATGGAAACGATCAACGCTTGGGCTCCCTCGCAAAGGTGAGTTCCGAAGGTCTTGGTACCGGAACGATGAGCCCGGCGGAAATTCTCCCCCGGGCATCATGCGTGCACTTGATCGAGAAACGCGCGGATCTGCGTAGAACGAATCTCCCTCAGATCGCGAGGAGCCACGGTATCCGTCGCGGTATAGCGGCTGTGACAGTCCTGACGAGTATAGGCCGCTGCCGCCACGTGACGGCACATCTCCACGCTCTCGCCATCCAGGCGAGCCGGCGTACTGCCGGCGATTCTCTTCTGCCTCGAAGCTGCCGGTGTTGGGTGCTGGAGAAGAGCGCACATTGCCACTTGGCCAGTGAGAAACGGGACCAGTTTCTGGCGGACTCCGCATCGGAGCGCTCCCACCAGGCGTTCCGTACTCTCCGATATCATGATGGTAGTTACGCATTCCGCCGCGATCGGTGCTGCGTGAAGACGCAGATGAGCCTCCGTCGCCAAAGCGATCACCGCCTCCAAGCGGCATGCGGTCGGCAGGGTACACATCACGTTCTCGCTCCATTGCCACGTCGTCCGAATGAAAGCTGCGGGAATCGCCTGCGTCACCTTGCCGTTGTGAGAAAGATGAAGGAGGATGTGCTGGTAGAGGACGCAGGTGGTTTGGACCGCCAGCACTGTCCCGACCAGCTCTCTGGCGCTTGGGATCGTACACTTCCTCGTCTGCGTGAGAAGATGGCATTCGTTTGCGAGCAGCTACGTCGTCATGCTTACGAGACGAGTCGGCGAATAGCGACTGGATACCTGCGCGCACGTTCAGCGGGAAGCAGGCGCTGAGCATCCGCTCGTTGGACGCGATGAGCTCCACGACTGCGAGTGCGGAGATAAACATGCGCCCCGCGCCAGGGAAGTTCCCAGGCGGTGAGTAGTATCGGTGCTCCGACCCAGACGCACTCGTCTGCACCTTCCAGCCCTCGCGGAGCAGCACCGGGAGAGCGTGGTTTTCAAAGAGACCAACTACGAACTGTGCCTCGCGCTCGCTGATCTGGACTGCGAGCCGCGGCCCAGAAGGCTCGCCATACAGTGAGGCATCACTCGGGGACTGTGAAGTGTACATCTGGGAGCGCTGTTGTTGCTGCTGCTGTTGCTGCTGCGAAGCAGCGGGTGGCGGCGGCAGTCCCTTGGCGTCGCTCTTCTCGGGGATGTCGCCGCGCGACGCGTAGGTGACGGCAACTGGCGGCAGCGACGGATCAGCACGCTCGATGTCGTCCTGGATGAGGATATCGATGGTGTGGTCCACGCTCAGCTCCTCGGCGTCGCCGTCTGCGTACACGACCGTGAAGAGCGACGTGGGCTCGTCGAAGCGCACGACCTGCCCGAGGAAGCGGCCGAGACCGGCGAAGCTCTTAGCCACGCGCAGCCCCACGAGATCCTCTGCAAACACCTCGCGCCCGTGAAGCACGACGCGCATCTCGCGCTCGTCACCCGAGAAGCTCGAGCGGTCATCGCTCTCGGGCACTTTAGCTGGGACCATCGGCGCCGATGTCGTCACCGGAGAGACGCGCTCGCGGCGGCGGCGGTTGCGTCGGAGTCCGTCGGCGTCCTCGTCTTCGGTGTCGTCGTCGTCGGCAGCCGCCTGGTGGCTGCTGCTGCTGCTGCTGCCGCGCAGCTGCTGAAGCGGCGGCAGCGGCGGCGGTTGCTGCGCGGAGCTGTCTCCTGGCGGCGGCCCGCGCGCGCGCTCGTCGTCTGACTCGGATCGCTCGCTGCTGTAGGGCGACGCAGGCGGTCGGCTCGCCTGGGTGCCGCTGCCGCTGCTGCTGGCAGCAGGCGCCGCCACGGCGGCGCCTGCTGGGGCGGCAACACCTGCGGCAGGCGTCGTCATCGTTGCTGCGGTTCGTTTGTAACAATTGCAAATCGCACTTAAGCTAGTCGTGGTGTGGTTGAAGGAAAAGGGGCGGTGTTACAAACGGAACAAACACATGACGCACGAGGTGGCGCTCGCGGTTGCCGCCGTGGACGCGGCGGTGCTCGCGCTCGTGAACACGTTCGCACCCGAGCCGTACATGGTACGTGTCGCGCCAGTCGCAGCCGGCTGCGAACGGGCTGCTGCTCGCCACCCCGTCTCGCGTCTGCATATCACTCAACCGCCTTGCTGCTGTGTGCTGCATTTGCGGCAGGACGAGGTGTTCCATATCCCGCAGACGCAGCAGTACTGCGCCGGCAACTTTGGTGCGCTTTATACGTGCAAGGAGCTCTCGACCCTCAGCTGCTGTCGCCTTCCTCATCGTTCCTCCCTCAGCGAACTCATTGTGTGGTGTTGTGCTACAAACTGTTACAAATAAGGCACATGGGACCCCAAGATCACGACGCTGCCAGGACTCTACGTGCTCTCAACACTCTACGCGCGCATTGCGGCGCTCTTTGGGGCGAGCTTCTGCTCGCCGGCGATGCTGCGCAGCGTCAACGTGCTCTTCGCCGCGGGCAGCGCACTGCTGGTCGCCAAGCTGCGGCCGCTCACGTCGGTGCGGCAGCGTTCTTGGTTGACGTTCATGCTGTAGTGACGCACCTGACTCGACCGAACTGGCGGACCTGCAGCCTGGCGACAGCAACAGCAGCAGCCACGCGCTCATGGTGGTCACGTTCCCAGTGCACTTTTTCTTCGCATTCCTCTTCTACACGGACGCCGGCGCGACGTTCTTCGTGCTGCTCATGTATTTCTTCGCGGAGCGCGTGAACCTGCTGCTGTACCCGTCTGCGCGCGGCAACTTCGTGCTCAGCGCTCTGGTGCGCTTCGACTGCCTGCTATGTTTGCTGTTCGTATGGAATGAACATAGCAAACAGCTGACGCTACTGTGGTGCTATTTCGTCGTCAACCATCGTCTGGTGGGTAGAGCGGCGCCGTAGCAGTGCTGTTTCGCCAGACAAACATCATCTGGGTCGCGTTTGTTGCGGGGACGGTGGCCATCAAGTGCGTCGAGCTCTCGCACAGGAGCTACATCTACGGGTGCGTTTTCCGTATGCTTTTCTCGCAGTAAGTCAACTGCTGCACGCATCGGAACTCAGCGGCTGTACCCTTAGAACTACCAAGCAAGATGCGCGGCTTGGCAACACGCGAGTGATTCGCAACAGGTAAGGACTTGCACCGCAGGTCATTCTGATGGTCCTGCTTTGAAGCCCCAACCGCCCCGTGGATGCTCTAACCCCGTCGCAATTGAGTGCGGCGCAGTGCGCGACGGGTGGTTATCAATTTTGTCGTGGTGGTCGTCACAAACTTGGGTGCGCTCATCCAGCTGGTGTGGCCGTTCATTGTCGTCGCGCTGGGCTTCGCCGTCTTCCTGGTCAAGAACGGCGGGATCGTGGTCGGCGACAAGGCCAACCACGAAGCCGGGCTCCACGGCGCACAGCTGCTGTACTTTGTCGTCGTCTTGGCTTCGGGCTTCGGTGTGAGTCTCGTCACACCATCGAATATCAAACGATTCGCCGACTCAGTCCGCCGCAATGCGAAGGACTCCAAGGGCTTGGTGTTTATGGTGAGCACGATCATCCTCGTGCTCGCAACGATCGCATTCTTCAGCCCCGTGCACAAGTTCATGCTCGCAGACAATCGGCACTACACGTTCTACATCTGGCGGAAGTTCTTCCGGAAGCACGCGCTCGCCAAGTTCATTCCGACACCGCTGTACCTGTTCTTCGGCTGGCGCTGCTGGACAGAGCTGCGTACGCGATACTTTGCATTTGCTTGTGATCATGCTTAAGCGATTGTATGACCGACTGGATACGTCGTTTGGTTATTGCAGGGAGAAATCGAACACCGCTGTGGATGCTGATGTACGGAATCGCGGTGGCGCTCGTTCTCGTGCCAACCCCACTCGTCGAGTAAGTCGTCTTGTGTGAAATCTATCTATCTGTGCATTTAGACTTGGATCTGCTGATTCGACGACTGAGTGCTGTGCGCGCGCGTGTTGCAGACCCCGATACTACCTTCTGCCGTTCATTGTCTTCCACCTGAACACTGGAAAGGTATCATAGCTCCTTTGTATCGCAATGTGTTGCGAGGCGCCAAGAACCAACGTCATGTTGTGTTCATTCACTCTGGTTTTGCGCAGCAACCGCCTCTTCAACTGTGGACGACTACGCTCGCATACGCTGTCGTGAACGCAGTCACGATCTTCGTGTTCCTTGCGAAGCCCTACACGTGGGTGGATGGCACTATCGCTCGCTTCATGTGGTGAAGAATTACCGCATCACTCGGGACAGGCCCGCAGCACGCTGATCTCCATCTTATATCAGTAAAGGTGTTGTATTTCATTTCAACATGATTCAAGACACAACAAAACAATCTACCGTACTAGTGCACGATGGAGCTTAGGCGCATCCAGCCTTGGCTGTTGCTGTCTGCTGCTCCATCGACGCTTTCTCGGCAATCCCAGTGACGCGCGACACTGACACAAACACGTCGCCCTTGATCGGCAGCGAGATGGACGTTTCGTACGAGATCTCGAACGGATCGCGCAGCGTGGTGAGGTCGTATCGACTCAGAATCGTCGCAAGCGAGATCTTCAGCTCCATCATGGCTAGCTTGATGCCGAGGCAAAGACGCGGGCCGGCATGGAAGATCATGAACTTGAATGGCGACACAACCTTGAGCTTGCCTGTATCGGCGTCGATCCAGCGCTCGGGCTTGTACTCGAGCGCGTCCTCGCCCCACATCCAGGTCATGCGCGACGCCGCGTACGTGGGCAGCAACACTCGCGTCCCAGCTTTCAGGAACGTACCGTCGCTCAACGTCGTATCCTGGTTCGCGGTGCGACCGTTCGATGGCGCCGGCGGGTTCAGGCGCAGACTTTCCTTGATCGCGGCTTCGAGATACACGAGCTTCTGCACGTCTTCCATAGTCGGCACTTTCTTGGCGCCGCTGAAGAGCTCGGGCAGTTGCGCCTGCATCTCCTCACGCACTTTCTGTTTCACATCTGGGAAGCGATTCATCATGACGATGAACCACGCGGCACTGTGCGCCGTCGTGCCTCGACCCGCTGCGATGAAGTTGAACGCAACGTCGCGGATGAGCTTCGGCGTCGTCTCGATCCGTACGGTCTTCTGCGCGTCACCGTTGCCTTCCTTGTACTCGCTGCCGTCTTTTGAGATGAAGAGCGAAATGAGGTCTTTGTGCTGCGTCGGGAGAGCGTTCTCAGCTTTCTTGGCCATCGACTTCTCGATCATCTCGTAGATCTTGCTGTCCACGAGAGCGAGGTCTTTCTTGAACTGCTTCTCAAGCCCGACATTGAGGAATCGCTTGAGACGCCAGAGCCACATGGGCTGGTGGATGCGGCTGTTGATCACTCGCGGACAGCGCGAGAATGCCTGGAAGAACTCGTTCCCCTGTTTGTTCTTGAGACAGCCGAGCTCGATACCGAATCCGATGCGCACAAAGACCTCGGTCGACAGGTGGTCCACGAGCTGTTTGAAGTCTAGAGGCTGCTTCTCGCCATTCTCATCACTGCCACATGCAGCATCGAGAATTTCGCAGAGAACCGACGTCTCCTCCATGATCACAGCCTCCATAATCTCGCGCATCATTTGCAGCGAAAAGAGGTGGCTCGCAGTCTTGCGCTGGTGCAGCCACTGGACGCCGTCCGCGCCGAAAATGCCGTCGCCGAACATGTCCTTGGCGATCATGCGGCCGGCGGGCCCTTTTTCGAAGATCTTGAACTGCCGCTGCAGCACGTCTTCGAACGCCTCAGCGTTGCTCAGCACGACAGACGGCGGGCGGCCGATCGCCGTGAGCAGCCACGGTTTACCGTTATGCCGCACGCACTCATCGGTGATCCAGTCATGGAAGCGCTCGCGCTGCTTGAACATGAGGTCGAGCGTGTTGCCGAGCACCGGGAGCGTGGACGTTGGCCGGGGGATCTTCCCAAGCGCTCGGACTTGCGCGGACGGCGAGACGACGTACCAGCCAGCTGCGAGTGCACAGAGTAGGAGGAATAGCGCCACGGGGGACGAGTCTGTCACGGCGGACGCGAGAAACTGGCTGGCGCTCCACATGCTCTTGCTAATGTGATTCGGAGGATCGCGATCGAAGCAGTCGTTTTGCTTTGCGGTCGAACGGGCGGAGGAGATTGAAAAATGAGCTCAGCGAGCGAAGAGCGAGCGATAGCACAAAGCGCACAGAATTTAGGTACAGTGAGTTTGAAAGGGCACAGCACGACCTTTCGTGCGAAAGCACTTATTCAATCACAACTGCATAAGCACCGCCTATTTCTTACGATTTTTCCTCGCATTTTCGAAGACAGTGAGGAAGTTCTTTTTGGAAACGGTGTCACGACACTGTGACCAGATTTCTGAACAAACGCACGTGGACAGACGCAGTTCCTGTGCCACGATGTGCGACCTCCTGGGCGGCGATATCTTCGCGGTCGGCGGCGCGCGCTGGGCGCGCCAACATAAGACCGCGAATCGCCTCTTCTCGATGCACTCGACGCGGCGGCATGGATTAGGGTGTGTGCGAGCACAATGCGGTGCTCTGCGGCCGCCCAGAGGTGCTCTCGCGCTCGGGTGAGACTGGTAACGTCAAGCGCATGCTCGACCTATTCACAATGGACGTGTTCGCCGAGATCAGCTCCGGCGTCGGCCTCGACAGCCAACGCACGACCGAGAGCCCGCCGTTCCTCGACACGTTCGGGCGCGCGTCGCCGCACCTGCTCACGCGCTTGCAGAGACTGCTGTGGCTTTGGCAGCTCAAGAAGTGGCTGAGTGTTGGTTTGGAGAAAGCCATGGTCGAGGACCTCAAGACGCTCAAGGCTCTCGCGTACGACATCATTTTGCAGCTCATAGAGCGCCGCCGAGAGGCATTTCGCGCGCAGGTCCTTTGTTCTGTGCCTGGTGTTACCGCGAGAGAGTTGGATGTAGGACCAGTCGACGCGCGAGACCATATCTCGCTCTTTCTCGAGAAGGAGAGCTTTGATGACGCGGCCGGTGAGCAGTCCTGCACCGACGCGACCCTCATTCGAGATATGACTGTGAACTTCGTCCCTGCTAACCGCGACACGATCTCGCAGTCCATGACGTGACTGCTCTTGATGGTCAAGTGATACTCTTGGGTGCTCAAGAAGATTCGCGAAGAGATCCCGAGCAAGCTCCAAGATCTCGCAAATGACACGACACACGTGCCTGAGATGGAAGACATCGCGGAGTTGGCGTGCCTGGAGCCTGCGATCCGCAAAAGTCTGCGCTTGAACCCTGTAATCGCAGCGAACTCGCGCACGGTGCTGTGCGACAGTGCGGTGCACGACGACATGTTCATCAAGAAGAGGACGCGTGTGGCGGTCCCAATCTATGCGTTCGGCTGGCTCGAGACGATCTGGGGTGGCAACGCGCTCGAGTACAAACCAGAGCGTTGACTCGACCCAGCCACCGGCGGGCTCGTGCAGGAATCTCCATTCAAGTTCTTGGCGTTCCTCGGCGGGCTGCGCATCGCCATCGGCATGACGTTCGCGTTTTTGGAGATGCAGCTCGCACTGGCGGTGGTGCTGAGCAAGCTCGAGATCACGAGCATGATGGATCTATTCGACTTTACGCACCAGCCGTTGTTGGTAATGACGATTAAGGGACCGTCATGACACCGCTGGCAGCCCCCACGCAAGTGATACATCAAGCCAAAATGGTGTGCTGCAAGCGTTGATGGCCGAGAACTACTGCAGCGTGAGGGCTTTGGCAGAACTGGTGTTCCGTTCATTCGGTCCATCGGCTCCTGAGCTGGTCCAACCATCACGCGTGTGTGTATGTGTGTACGAGAGAGAGAGAGAGAGAGCCTCACACTGTGAGGTAACATCGATGCCAAACGGGCATTGCCAATCAAAGCCATGAGATCCTGTCCAACCGGCTAGTCATTATCACAGTGTCCACCTGAGACGGAATGCTGTTATCTCAGTGCATCATGCGCAGAATTGCCTCTTTTCAGTGCATTTCATCTCATTCATGGCTCAGTATACAAACATCCCTACTAAATCTCGCTGAGCCACCACAGTGTACTGACTTAACGCGTGATGGCTGCTCTCTTGACGCCGTCCCGCACGCAGCATAGACACAAAAGCAAGAGGTCCCACCAGTGCCACCGCCGAACACGCGCAAGCGCCCTCCGCCACTCCTCCACTTCCCCGCAGCTCAGCCTCCTTCGTATCATGCGCAACCTGCTGCTGCTGCTACTCTCCACGGCGCTCTGGGCCGTACTCTTCCGCGCCGTCTGCGCGCTCTCGGCCGCGCGCGTGCGCGTCTACCGCAAGTTCTCGCGCGCCGAGCAGGGCGACTGGAGCTCGCGGTGCGTCACGCACGCGAGTGTATGCTGGAGCTGAAGCTATGAGCCGACTAGCACATCGCTCTGGCTGGCTGCATGATTGACTGACTTCTCGTGGCCTGCAGTGTCAACTCGACGGTGCACGCGGTGGTGATCGTCATCGGGATGCTCGCGACCTCGCTGCACCAGCAGTGGGACGACGATCTGCTGCCGCTGCGCTCGACGACGGCCGCCACCACGCTCTTCTCCTTCTGTGCGTCGTCGGGTTGCTATAATGACGATAGTGGCGGCGATGGCGACTGACACAATGTCATGTTCGTCCAGCGCTTGGGTACTTCATCTTCGACCTCTACGTGCTCGTGCGCTACCGCGTGCCGCTCTGGCGCGTGTTCGTGATCCACCACATCGTCGCCGCGTACGTAGGCGGGTAGTGATGATGACGGTGGCGTCTACTTCGCTCTCCCTCAAGCAGCAACTAACCCTTGTGACGGTGCTGCTGCGCGAATGCCAGCGTGCCGTACCTCATCTACAACTTCTACTCCGGCTGCGCCATGGACTTTTACCTGCTCTCGCTCTTCCTGCTCGTCGAGTTCGCTGTCATCCCGATGAACATCACGACGTTCCTCGAGCAGCTCGGCTTCGGCAAGACACGAGTGCACAAGGCGTTCTTCTACGTTACGTACGTGTGCTGGTTCGCCGCGCGCGTCGTGCTGCCGCTCTACAGCGTGTACGTACTCTGGGAGCGCGTGATCCCTCAGGCGTGGGACGCTCCGTTCTGCGTGCTGCCGGCGGCGATCTGCGGCCACCTCATCGCCGCGTTCTGCGTCGGCGTGTTCGTGTTCGTGTGGACGCCGGATGTGCTCGCCAAGTGGCGCGCGCCGGTCGTCGCGCTCGACGAGTACTCGGACTACGAGCTCACGCTGCGCCAGAGCATCACGCCGCGCTCGTCGCCGCTGCCACCGACTCCCGCGGGTGGCCGCGTCGGCCGGCGCTCCACGAACTACGGCACGATGGCCGAGCCGTAGGACGACTGGATTCGAGCCCGATGTCTTTGCTCGTCGCCTCGCTCTCCGCTCCCTTGCGCGCAGATCCGTCGGCAACGACCACGATAGATAGGCAATTTTCACGTGCTTTACATGTATCTGCGTCAGTTCTCTCTCTTGTTCCTTCTCTCTCTCTCTCTCTTTGTTGATCATTTCTCATTCTCTCTGTTGGTTCACTTGTCCACGGCTTCTCGCTCTACGCCTTCGAGCGCACTCGCCGCACGCCAATGAGCGCGGCGCCTCCGACGATCAAGAACGCACCAATCACGCTGTAGCCGCTCACGTGCTCGCCGAGTAGCAAGACGTCCATGGCGAAGATGAACACGACGTCGAAGTTGCGCATAACGGAGGCGATGCCGGCGCTCTCCAACTGGAAGCCCAGCGTCAGGAAGATCACGCCAAAGCACGAGCAGAGCGCACTGAGGACGAGCACAAGCACAACCTTCGGCTCCGTTGAAAACTCCATGTGCTGGCGATGCAAGCGAAGTCGTGAGAGCGCTGTCAAGATAACAGTGTTCTTCCGTCATGAGCTGCGAGGCTTGCACGTACAACTTTGAGGACGAGAACAACTGCGAGCAAGAAGATTCCGCCGAAGAGCGAAAGGTAGTGCAGGATCAGGATGCTGTTCGTGTTCTTGAGCTTGCGCGTCGAAATGTACATGAGTGCCTGCACAATCGCAGCACTGAAAGCCGATACGATCGCGCCGGTTGACGGTGCTGCTGTCGCATGACTTGATTCGTCGTCGCCGAAGAGAAATGCTGGTCGCGCGACGAAGAACACGCCGCTGTATGACAAGCACGCCAACGATATGTCGACTCGATCAATCGGCTCGTTCAGCACCCATGCTCCCTGTTCTCCTCGGCGACATGCAGCCGCCGTCAGCTCGCGCGCACAGAGTTTGTTGCGTGAGAGTCAAGAGAGAACTTGGTTGGCAACACGTACCAAGATGAAGGTGAAGACAGGGCTCGTGAACATGATAACGATCGCGTCTGTGAGCACCATCTGCGAGACGGCGTAACCGGAGAGCACGAATCCCAGTGTCCCGGTGAAGCAACGGCAAAAGAGCGCATTGCGCAGCGCAGGGTCGACACGCAAATCGATCTTCTTGATCAGCACGATGACCTGCACTCTCACAACAACATCATCGCCGCGTTTGCGACTTTCGTGAGCGCCGTGCACACGAGTCAGCATGGTTGAGAGTGATCTATGATACACGATCATCGCCGAGTTACGCACGTAGTTGAACACCAGCGCGATAACCGTTCGCCATAGACCAACTTCATGCGGTGACATGTACTGACAGGCGTACTTGACGCTCGTCGACATGACACTGAAGCAGAATCCTGCGACGACGACGTACACGAGCCCTCGCGCTCGTTTAGAGCGTGGTGGTCCCTCCACTGACACCATGTTTCCTGCATTTTCGCTCGTCTCGCTGGAGTCTCCGCTCAGCAACTTGGTCTTGGCGTCGTCGGTGCTCGAGCTTTGCAGCAGCGCTGCAGTCTCGCTCTCGTTCACCAAGGACTCGATGACTTGTTCAGCATCGGTCATAGCGTCCGCGGCAGCTTCGAGCGGCCTTACTTTGCTCGCTTTGTCCACGGTGTCCTTCTCCTGCCGCGACTTCTTTGGTGGAACAGCGGCAGCGCTACGGCCGATGACGGGGAAGGTCATCCTTGTTCACTCACTCGACGGGTTTGCGCAGCAAGAAAGGGTCGCGGCTTTTGGGAGGGCCGAAATCTCTGACCAAGTACGACCGCCGAGCAGCTGCTCTCTTGGCGACGTCGGTACGCAGAGCAAGCAATGGACTGGAAGGAGGTCGCGTTCACAGGCAGCGACAGCGCTGCGCGGGTGAAGAAGCTTCAGGCACTCTGTGGCTGCCTGCCGATCGGGAAATGCATCGACGCGCTGTTGCTCATTGGGGGCGTCGACAGCTTCCACTCGACGCTCTCACAGGCGGCGCTCAAGTTCCTTTTTCTCGGTGCAAGCGGACAGGAGCTGCTTGGCCAGCAGGTCATCTCGCAGCAGCACGAGCGACTGGAAGACACTGTGCTGCTGCTCACGGCGCGGCGCATCGTGATCTTTTACTCGAGTGAAAGCGATGCTGCCGCCAAGATCCTGCCCATGATCTCGCGCTGGCACAATGTGCAGGAGATCACGATACACGATGCGATGGACCCCGACGAGCAGGAGATGCGCAAAATTCGCGCGTTCAAAGACATGGTCGCAGGCGTTGAGCGCATCGGAATCCCGTACGGCGTAGATCCGCGCGATCCGAGTCGAGACCTTGAGGATTCGATGGTACCCGAAAAGTGGCCGCTTATCCAGTCCTACGGCCTTGACGTCCAGGAGAACGGTGGCAAAGGCAGCAGGGGATTCTTCACAATGAACCACCAGATCGTGAACGTCTCGTGCGCGCTGCGCGAAGTGATGGCAGCGCTGGATGCCTTCAGTGCCAAACGAGCGCTGCAGGAAGCTGAGCCACTGCTTCAGTACCACTTCAGCCAGTTTCTGATGAAGCTAGATCACGCGGAATCGCCAGAAGCTCGCGATGTGAGGTCTGAAACAGAGATCGGCGAGGACTTGCTCAGCTTCTACGAGTTTGGTACGATGCAATACGCAGCACGAGGGCTCGAGCCAGCTCCAGGACGTGGCAGTCGCGTGCTCTTCGGAAAGCGCACAAGCAATGTGGCGCTGAGTTCCTCCAGCACAGTGCATCTCAAGGATGTAGGTGGAGCTAGCGGGTTCCCAGCCACGCATATGCTCGTTCAGGTCGAGGATCCGCTCTCCGGAGTGCGATTCGCACGCACGTACTTCTTGTCGACTGGGAAGACCTGCAGTCGTATCGTTGACGAAGATGCACTCGTGCAGCTGCCATCCAGACAGTTAGAGCAACACGATTCAGATCTGAGCAGCACGAAGGACACACGCTGGCTGATTGAGTTGTACGTGCGTCTTCTGCGCGGATTCAGAATGGCTCATCACTGCCTCATGGCATACCTCGCCGACAGCGAGGCGAAAGAACGTGGCAATGGTTCACTGCTTCTTAAGAGGGCAAACGCGGAGGCGAAGGCAGCGCTGATTCACGTGATGCTTGAGGACAAGAAGCCGCGCTCGCAACTCGCAAACGAAAACAAGTTATCAGCAGAGTTTCTCGAGGAGAACTTGGAGTTGGGTGTCGAATGCCTGGACGCGAGAGGTCTCAAGACGGAGTTCTGTGCGCACGGTATGTCTGACTTTGCGTTACAGATACTGTCTGCTCTGCTGATGATACACTCAACACTGTTATTGATGGGTCTGATGCGCAGATATGAACCATTTGTACGTGTCGTTGACTCTCGCGGTTGCCAGTCAGCTGAACCCGACAGAATCGCTGGGATCTCTTGTTGTCGGTGACTCATTCCTTCTCAAACCCGTCACGACACCATCACCATCGCTTGGAAATGGAGACGCGTTCGTTTGCGTCACGAAAGCATTCCCGTACTTTCGCTCATGGACCCAGGGCGGTACGGAAGCGGACTCTGCGCGCGCATTCGTTGCAGCACTGCACTCTGAGTTCTTGTTGCAGAGCCCAGCACTTCAGCTCGGACAGGCAGTGGCTACCATGGACGCGCTTGCAGACGCTCCAAGCGTAGTTCAAGCAGATGGGGAGCAAGATCGTGACTCGCAGGCAACTGCACAGATAGCGCTTACCAGAGCGACTCTGCTGTTCAACTGTGAGGAGCTGCCAAGTGTGCAGGGCACGATGCGGCTCTTCACTGGCGGCTTCGTGTTCCTGTCGTCGCACATGAATCCGATACCCATCTCATTTGTGAAGAGCGTGAGCAGCTTCCAGGTTGTTGCCACTTCGTTCGACGAACTCGTGCTGCTCCGCGTCGATCTGAAGCCGGAGCCTCACACGCACTCTACGCCGGTAAAACTCTTTGTCGCTCTCTGCGCAGGTGATACCTCGATGACTGACTATGTGCTGTTTGATATATGCATCACTACGTAGCTTTCCGATGTGCTGCCATTCTCATCCGCGCCGCGCGAGGTGTTCATTCCGCTTCTGTCCGGAACGCGTTTCCAGGAAGAGATTCTGCGCGTTTTGGCAACATGGAAGAGGACAACAGCGACGCTCGACATTCCGTTCTTCCGTCCGTCTGATCTCAGCCTTGCGTTCGAAGGCGATACGCCGCGAGATGGCAAAGCCAGCAGCAATGAACTCCCACCCGTGATCCGATTGGTGTGTGCAGAGCTCGTCAAGAAGCAGAGTTCAGCGTCGCTCGAAAGCGTGAAGATCGTTGATTCGTTTCTGCCGAAGCACTTCATCCCCAAGGAGTCAAACCCTGCCACAGCACTCGGCAAACCAAACCAAGATCTGCGCAAAATGTGTATCCCAATCACTGTCATGGTCGGTATTCCTGGCAGCGAGACTGCTCTCATCGCAGAGTCAGTGTGCGAATTTTCGTCGGGCACGAACGACTGGGTGCACGTAAAGATCGACGCTCGAGACGCTCCTCTCACGAATCATGAAGCGCACTACGAAGACTACACACACTCTCAAATCCAGCTCGAGCTCTGCAAGTCATTGGAGCACATCAAAGCGAATGTGAACCCGCTTGTGCACCCGCGCATTATGCTCTCAGTCGTTGGCTACGTCGATTCGATTACGATTGCAAGCGCTGTCAAGAGCGTGGCGCTCTCAGCATCGGGACCTCACGCCAAGCTCAGCTCCCTCACGGCGTGTGTCTGCGCACCGAATGTATATCTCCCCGATCCGCTGCAAGCACAGAATCCGTTCCCAAAGCTCTTTGACCAGATGTCATCGGGCCTTGCGACCCACATTATCGTCACACACAGCGCTGACATTTCCTCCAGTCAGCTTGGTCGCCTCCGCTTTCACATCGATCAAGTCAATCCGTTTGCTGACATCCAAGTGCTGTCGCAAGATGTCTTTGAAGGACCGATCACGGCGCTGCTCGCCCTCGACCGCTTCGAGAGCGTGTACTACGTTCGTCATCGCGAGGCTCGATTTCCAGGCTGGTCCAGTGGTTCTTCCTGGAAGCAGTACGTCGCGGAGCTTGACAACAAACTACTACCGGAGAGTTTGCATTTTAGCATCGGACCCGGGATGGAGCGCTCGCGTTTCCTGCACCTCGTCGGAATGACTCTCACACCGTTCGCGCTGTTTTCGAAAAACTTTGAGAAGATGCATCAGCATCAACTTGGCAGTCAGCAGCAAATGAAGGGCATCCGCATGGCGCAGGCGCTCGCGGCGGACAAAATACGTGAGAAACTCGGTGCTCGCTTCACTGCTGCTACGCTCGGTTCTGAAGTGAGCGCTGCGTCGCAGATGCAGCCTGTTGCCACAGCTGAGTTTGGTTCGAGTTGCTGGAACGTCGAGGCACGCGTAACGTTTGCGAGCGAACCAGGTGTTATCTACCGCTATGTTTCCACTGGCACGAGTGCGCGACTTGCGAAAACGCACACTCGACAAGACGAGGAGGTTAAGAATAAGGCATTTGTGTCATCCTTGGAGCTCCGAGCCACCGGTATCGGCTTGGATGCCTCCAAAGTGCGCGACATGATACTTCACTGTTACCCACAGTCGGAGCGCTGTGTTACACCTCTGCGCACGAAAAACATGATCAGTCTCGAGGAGAAACGCGAGATCCAGAAGATGCATGTACGGCTACGCTTCAGCGGCAACGATGCTGTCAAAGAGAGCTGATTCGAGATGTACTGATGTTTCTGACGTTGTTGTTTGTTTCTTCGCACCCAGGCGATGGATCCGCTCCCGGAAGGTTATCTGTACGACGGTTCGCACTACGTCGACTTCTTCGGCGGCAGGTACGAGTTCCATCCGAACATTGCGCAGTTCGTCGAGGAGCACATTGCTGCTGCGAACGAAAACGCCAAGCAAGCGAACGCCAAGGCGGAGGAGAGTCGTTACGCTCAGCAGACTCTTGTCAAGCAGATTGTGTAGCGTCGACGTAGACGACTGCATCAATTCTCAGTTGCATAGTCTAAAGAATCTCGTTATTCACAAAGCTTTACGAGTTCAATTAGAAGTCGGCGAAGTACTTGGCATCATCCTCTGGGTCGATGCTCTCTGCACTTGATAAGTCGTCAGCAAGAGTAGATGCTGCTACAAGGACTGTGTCAGCGATGAAGTCGGTCTGGGGGTTGTAAGGCACCGCGAGTTCGCTCAAGCGTGTCTCTTTCGCCTCGAGAAGCTCCCAGTCTACGCCTTCAAACCACAGATGCTCCATCACCTGCCGCGCGCGATAGACAGAAACCGGTGTCAACATAGCACCGGCGATATCATTGTAGATACCTAGCATGCACCCACAGACCTCTGCCGCGCCATTGTGTCCCAGTCTCTGCTCGGGATGGACAGCCAGTAACTCTCTGCTCAAAGCCTCAGTATTAGCTCGTTCTGTGTGCATCAAGCATCCTGGGTTCGTACGTACCGCAGGAGAGACTGAAGCTCGGGACTCAACGACGGCGCTTGGGGCGAGTTTCTGCTCAATGGGAGAGCGAGTTCGCCCGGAACCTGAAGTCGATCTGCGAGATCGGACACGGCTGCAAAATACTCCTCGAGTGGCGGCCCAGCAGCAGGCTTGTACTCCCACGGCGGCCGCCCCACCACCATCTCGTAGATCACGACGCCGAGACTCCTGTCACATCCGAAAAGAGGTTGTGTGAGCGCTCGCTTGCCAGGCAGCTCTTATGGTCTCCGACACTCTCTCTCTCTCTCTCTCTCTCTCTCGCACCACCAGTCAACGTCGAAGCCGTACGAAGCGCGAGCAAAGACCTCCGGTGCCATGATGTAGTGCGTCCCACAGAACGAGTGCGCGCGCTCGTGGTCGTCCGTGCTCAACTTCTTTGCTAACCCAAAGTCAATCACCTTGGCGAAGCCGAGGTGGTCGACCAGCACGTTCCCACTCTTCAGATCGCGGTGCACGAAGCCGTGTTCGTGCAGCGCGCGCACCGCGAGCACAATCTGCGCGGCGAAAAATCTGGCGACGTGCTCGGGGAGTCTTCCGCTACCGTCTTTGTACTTCCAAATGCACTGATACAGCGGTCTGCCGTCGATATACTCCATCGCAAGAGTCTCGTGCTCCGGATCTCCCGTACATTGTTGCAGAATCGAGCGCGCTTGTTCGCATTGAGGCGCGCGGCACAGGAACGGGCTTCGCAGCGTCTCGAGGATCTGCTGCTCCGCTCGGAAGCGCTCTTGCTGCTGCGCGGTCGCGAGCCGCGATCTAGGCACGCGCTTGAGCGCTGGTGTATGAAGAGCGAGGTTAGCGATGAAGATACTGATGCATCAAAAATGAGATGCGCAGAATGAGGTGACACACCGAGCATAGATTTCTCATCTTCGACCAGATACACCCTGTCGGGGGAAGGAAACGAGCGGCACCCACACAGAGCTGCGTTAGCGCGTGCCGCGGAGCACTCATCCAATTTGTTCGTCGACTGCAAGGCGCGGCCAACCTCCCGCAGCCTCCGGACCCGAGCAGCTTCAGCGACACATCGCTCGGCTCGCATGGTTTGGTGCTCGAGTTCATGATCGGAGACTGTAGTGAAAGAGAAATGACCATTTGGATGGATTAACCCGCTGTTTATCTCGATTAATAACCCGTGCATTTTCTCTCACTATCATGTTTTTCTCTTTGTTCACACTTTTTAGAAACTCACTGGTCCAGTTTCTATTTGTTCAACATTGAGTGACATCGCTCGGAGCACTGGAGCTCTACGCAAGTACATCCAAGTTTCCGCGAGGCGATGAGATGTTTGCACGCTTCGCTATCAGGAAGGAGCAGCGACACCCATGAAATTGGCAAAAACTCTATTGTATGAGCAGGTGGTTCGCTGCTGGTGGTTGCGTCATGCACTTGCAGCAAGCTCTCATGCTGCTTCCGTTGCTCGTTGCTGCTGCTGCTGTGCGCGCTGAAGACGCACGCTCTCGGCGAACTCGGCGATGACGCGCGACGACCACATGCGCAGCGCGCCCGCGTCGAAATCGTCGTTGCTGCTGCCAGTGCTGCCTTCGAAGAACCCGAGGTGGCCACCCGCCTGCGTCACACACAAGATCACGTTTGGGTTCGCGCGCACCTGCTCATCGTGCGGGATTGTAATGCTGATCGGATCGTCCGCCGCGTTGAGGCAGAGCAGCGGCACGGCGACGTGCGGTAGGCGGGTCACGCACGACGCGTCCGAATAGAACTCGTGCACGCTGGCGTACTTGAAGAGCACGCGTGTGAAGCGGTCGTCAAACTCGTAGAGGCTCGTGACGCGGCGCAGCGCGTCGAGGTCGATGCCCGGGTAGCCCTGGAAGATCTCGTGCGCGTTGCTCTGTCGTTGGTCAACAGATCGAGCAAGGCGATCGAGTAGGTGAGGAAGTAGCAAGCAACATTTGTGAGAGGCTGCGACGAAGGATGGGATAGCATGGCGTGGTGACATCTAGCGACCCGAGCAGAGCACCTTCTCGAAGACGAGCTGGAGCAGACTCGCGTTGAGCGCGCGGCCGTACGTGAGACGGTTGAAGAGCGTGCGGTCGATGTTGGCCGAGCAGCGCACAACGTCGAACGGGTTCCCGACCGAGATGGCGGCCGTGAGCGGCGTGCGCTCCTGCTCCTCACCGAGGTACTTCACGAGCACATTCGAGCCGAGCGAGAAGCCGAGCCCGACGAGCGCTTCGCTCTGGAAGTTGTACGTCTCAGCGAGGTACCGTGCCACGTAGCGCACGTCCCCTGTGTACGCAATGCAGAAGAAGTGCGGCGTTGCGAGCGGCGTGTCAGCGCACCCGCGCGCGTTCAGCACGACAGCCTGCCAGCCCTTGCAGCGCAGGCAGTGCACAGCACTGCGGATGTAGTGCTCGCGAGAGCCGCCTGTGAGGCCTGGAAGTATGAGGACTGTGCGCTTGTTGCGGTCGATCTCCGCCAGCGGCGTGGTGCTGCCGTCTTTACGGAGCGGGAGCGCCCAGTCGAGCGACACAACGCCGCCGTCGGGCAGCTCCAGCAGCTGCCGCTCATACGCGACCGCAGGCCCCAACTCCTGCTCGTTCGCGATCGCAAGCTTCACCGTCTGCAGATGGCTGCAGTAGCAGGAGCACGAAGAGACATGTGTGAGCAGCTACGCAGCTTCGTTCAACAGTGACGATAGGTGCACATTCTGGATGGAAACGCACCCGTTGAAGAGATACCATAGCGGATAGT
>JAASFZ010000286.1:0-22429 GCA_023334075.1 Globisporangium nunn | reverse complement strand
TCCCTGTGTGTGAGGTCTCCTCACACACACACGTGTTCAATCCAGTATGAACCTGGTGCGTGCTCTCTTGCACAGCCGCCCACTACAATGAGGTGAGCTCCTGGAGGATAGTAGCACAGCACCGACTTTTAATGGTATAACGCAGACTAGCTAGTGGCATATGCTTTTGATTGGGGCAGTCATGTAGGGACACGAAGCGACGCGAAAACATGACTTCGGCTTCGAAGCCATGAGCGATGATCCGTACGACTTCGAGATCGCGATTCCTTCGAGTAGCGCAACTCGAAGCGGCGGAAGCAAAGGTGGCGAGAATGCGAAGAGCTTTGGAGAACGACGCTATGGCGGCGTAGGCAGCGACAGCAGCGACGTGAGCGTCAGCAACAGCGACGATTCGGATCACGATGACGACAGCGAAGAAGAGGAGGAAGAGGATTCACCCATCAAGGCGACCACGAAGCATTCCAAGCAGCATGCGCAGTCGGCGACAACCACTCGGTCGACGACATCTCTCGGTGGTGGAGGCAGTAGCGCACTGGACAAAGCAAAGAGCTTTCTGTCCAAATACTCAACCAAAAGCGTCGACACAAAGCAGAGCAAACCGCAAGCGAGGTGCGTTCCCCTCTGAGTCAAGACGGAGAATGGTACGAGTACATTGCTAACAGCTTGGTCTTGTATGTGTTGTAAGCTCGCGCTCAAATCGCCGCCTGGAGCTGAGTCTCGATGACTCGATGGATTTTTCATCAGACGAAGATGAACAAAGTGACAACTTATCGCGTAAGAGCAAGGAGAAAGCAGCATCAAATACCAAGATCACAGCCAAGCCTACGCTTGGTACTGCGAAGGCGACATCTACATCAGCCAAGCGAGTTCAGTTGTCTGATAGCGAGGACTACGGAGTTGACTCCGATGACGAGAAGAGCCGCACGTCGGTGCAGCAAAACGCTCGAAACATTGCGAAGGAGGAATCCGAGAGTGGTGATGACGAGGACAATGTTCGTGCCAAGAACGCAGCGGTGTCGGCATCGATCCCGATCCGATCCATGACTGCTGCAACCGTGGCGTCTCGCTCTGTTGAAAGCAGTGCTCAAGAAGACGAGGAGGACGAAGAAGTCGCTTCGTTTATGAACGAATCTGATGAAGTTGATCCACCGCCGTTCTCAGCCGCAATCCGTTCCAGAGCACCCGTCAGTAGCGCAGCGAAAGTTGAAGTGTTATCATCAGTGGTGCAAACCAAGAACTCGAACTCAGCTGTCAAGAGCAGCAACTTAAATGCGAGTGAGGAACAGGAAGAGAGCATCGCAAGCAAAAGCGACTACATCGAGAGTTTTGAGGACCAGGACGACGACCTTTCGAGTACAAAGCCTGTCGTCGTAGCCCTAACAAAGCAGGAAATTGCTGTTTCCGAGAGCGGGGTGTATGAGGATGAAGACTTTGACGAGGAGTCCGGATTCGTGCCAGCACCAGCTAAAGCTGACAGTCAGCCTCCAGTATCTCAGCTAGAGGACTCGTCGAAGACGGTGGAACCCGCATTCGACTACTCAATGGATTTCTCGGACGACAATGTCGTCGAGGGCAAGCATGAAACGCCTCCACCTGCAGTGTCCGTAACATATTCGCTCCCAGTGGTGGAGACTGAAGCTGTTCGAGATGGAGGAAGCGTCTTGCCTTCACCTACAAACTCCCATGACAGTGACCGCCAAGACCAGAGTGATTACCTTGAATCGGATGCGAGCAACGACGACCAGAGTGCCGTTCGAAATATCCTAGAAGCACCAAGAGGTGACGAGCAGCTCAGTCTCTCGCATTCGCACTCTAGCGAATCGATTGCTATCGATAACTACAAGAACTCAGAAGTCCCTGAGACCAGGCTGAGTGAATTGGAGGCTCCGAGCCGCACAGATCTTGATCGAAAAGATACGTTTGCGCCGGACACCATCCAAGACCATAAATCGCAAGACTCGTTGGCACCTTCAGCTGTGCAGCATGAAGCTCCACCGAAGGTGGTCATTCGGTCGACACCAAGCAATCAAGAGGCGAAGACAGAGACAGCGATCCGCTCCATTGGTTCGTCACATACTGTCGCTCCAATCCCAGTCACCCTGCGAGAGCGTATTTTGATTGTGCGCGACTACGAGGATCCAGCTAGAAACAACGTCGAGATGAAAGACGCGAGTACGCAGTTCACTGGGAACCACGCTGCCATCCAAACCGACCTCACACCAGACGGAATGCACAGCCTTCACTTAAGCCCGCGCTCACCAGCCTCGAAAGATCCCATGCCACTTCCACCATCGCAAGATCGAGTGTCTCGAGAGCATGAACGCATGAACGCATGTGAGTCAAGTCCGACGACAGCTGTCCCTCCGCCACCACCGCCGCCGCCTCCTGCATCAATTCTTGGATCTCCAGGATACTCCATGGATCTGTTGCATCTACCATCTGCAGCGAGCACGTCCATCTATAAGCAGCAACTTCTTGCGCTTCAGGAGCAGATCCTGTTAAAAAAGCGCGAGACGGAGCGACTTGTGCATGAGCGGATGACATTCCAGTACTCCAGTCTTCGCGGAACCGAGCGGGTAAGGTAGTGGTACGCGCTGAAGCTCGGATACGCGGTCAGGTCGCTTCCTTTGACACACCTGCACTCCTGTTTGCATGCTTGCAATAGTTCTTATCATCGAACCGACCAGGAAAACTGGAGCTCTGGCAAGCACTCATGCGTGTTGATCCGGCATTAACCGAACGCAAGGCACGCGAGATTGCTCGCTTGGTAGCCGAAAACACGGCAGTGTGATGACTTGAAAAGGGTCCGATGCAGCACACTCCTCCGCGATTTGACCAGCTCGCCTGACCAAACAGCCAGTGTGCTCGCAAATGCAAGAAGAGATCGCTCGCACTAATATTTTCCTTAAGACCAGCTACTCGGAGGCTCGAACGACCAGTTGTGCCAGGAACTCCGCATACTCTATCGTTCCCGAACGATCTTGATCGAACACGTCTAACAGTAGCAATGCGTCGCTTTTTGCTAACCCATGATCCATGATCAGAGCCTCAAACTGTTTCTCGGTTAAATACCCTTGCTGTTGGTCGTCGTACTGGCGAAACACAGCCTGCACCGTGCCGTACGTGTTCAGTATCTTCGACAGCAAACTTTTCTTCAGTCGGTCAATGACATCAAATGAGCGCTCCCCACTTGCCGCAAGCGAGCTCGTGCGGCGGTCACCGCCCGAAGTTCCATCAACGCCACTCTTACGGGTTTGAGCGATATTGTATCGCGTGTTCTTTCGTGCGTTGCCTGCCTGTGCGCCTTTATCACTCTCCTTTGTGGCTGATAACCCGGCAACAAACTCCTTGTAGTCGATGTACCCTGAGACGTTCTTGTCGAGGTGACGGATCACCTTGCGAATCTCTAGTTCGGGGAATCGGTAGGCGCGTAGCACCTGTCGGAACTCTTTGTACTCCAGTCTACCATTTCCGTTCAGGTCGTACTTGCGGAACGCTGATCTCAGGTCGCGTGTCTTCTCCAGCATGCGCAAAGCGAGCTCACGCTCGATTTCGAGGATGGACTCTAGCTCTTCCGCATCAAACGGCTCTTCATCACCTCCTTCTAAAAGCATCCCAGTCAAGTGGTTCTTGCCATAATCGCCACGGTTGATGCGCAGTGGATTGAAGATGGAAGAAAACTCCTCGAAGTCAATGGTGCCCGAGTTATCCAAGTCAAGGCGTTTGATCAATGCCAAGATGTCGTCTTCGCGCACGATGCCATAACGGGTCATAAAGCGACGAAACTCGTCGTGGTCAAGTTCATGACTGTCGTCGACGTCGTACTCGTTGAACGCCGCCTCGATCGAAGCGTGGCAGCTCAGTACTCTTTTCATCCACTTGATCTCCAGTTCGCGCTGACGAGCGGCTCGGGTTCTCTTGTCCTCTACTGCGACTTTTGTCGGCGACTTCGTGCTTGTCCTCCTTGTCTGTACGGGAATAGGTTGCCCTGCCCGCTCCTCATAGAAAATCGCGACGAATTCATCATAGTCGATCACACCGGATTTGTCGACGTCCAGACGCTTCATAAGCGTTTCCACATGTTCGCGATCGCTGATGCCAAACGAGTTCATAATCCGGCGGAACTCATCGTAGTCCAGTTCGCCGTTGCAGTCGATGTCGAACGCCTCAAATGCCGCTCGCACAGAGCCATGAGTCTCGACCGCTTGCTGAATCCATATTTCTTCGTTTCTGCGCCGCTGCGCCGCTTTCTCTCGCTTTTGTACCACCGTAGTGTTTGGCGGCGGCCGCTTGTTTGGTCTGCTACTTTGTGTGTTTGTTTTCTGCTGCCTTGGTAGCCGCTGCTCGTTGAATACGGTGAGAAACTCATCCAGATCTATCGTTCCAGAGTTATCGGTATCCAATCGCTTCAATAAGAGCGTGATGTCGCTGTCGTCGACGATGCCAAACTGCTCCATCAAGCCATGGAACTGCTGATAGCTGAGCTCTTTTCGATCGTGTCGATCGAAATCTCGAAACGCGTCCTGGATAGAATCATACTCGCGTAGCGCATCTTGGATCCATAGCAACTCCTTGTCACGCAAAAGAGCTAGACGCGCCTTCATACCCTGTTTCTGCTTGTCCACTTTCGGTCCCTTAAATCGGCCGAACAAGAGCATGAACTCGTCAATACTAATGGTTCCATTACCATCGCCATCGATTTGGTCAATGAGCGTGTCGATATCTCCATCACTCTTCATACCGTAGTGTTTCATAAATCGCCGGAACTCATCGTGATCCAGTTCGCCGCTTCCGTCAGTATCATGCCTGCAAAATGCCTCCTCCAGCGACCGGTGCTTCTGCAGTACTCTCGCCACCCACTGCGCATGAGAGCTATCAGCAGTCACCAAGTTCTTTGTGGGTGAGCCACGCAGATTCATCTTTTGCTTCTGCACCACGGAAGCGAAGGCCTTGAAGTTCACTCTTCCTTTAGAGCGTCCATCGATCCTGCCCTGCTGTTTTCGCCCGGACGAATTTCCATCTTCTTCCTGTTCGATATGCTTGATCACACGACGAATGTCCGACTCTGAGAATCCGTAGTCTCGCATCAGCTGGGCGAATTCATCGTAATCTAGGTACCCGCTACCATCGATATCGTACTTGTTAAACACTTCGACTAGCTTCTCGTCTTTTTCCGGATTTGATCCGCGAAGAAAGCTGCCACCATCACGGTTGTTGTCGTCTCGTGTCGTTTCGTCACCCGAAATCGGAGGATACAGCTTCGCAAACTCCTCGAACTCAATGATCTCCGAATTGTCCGAGTCAACCACAGCGATCAGCGCGCCCAGCTCGTCTGCTCTCAATTTGATCCCCATTCCGACCAAGAACGCTCCGAATTCTTGATAATCGAGTCCGTTTTTGCTTTCTGAGTCGTATCGCCTGAAATCGTCTCGTAATTTCTTCTTCGTGTTCTCCGTACTGTGTCGGACGTGAAGTCGTTCCTCCAGCTTCTGCTGCACGACATTGAGCACGTGATCGGTCTTGACTGGCGCCAGGCTAGCGACAAAGTCGCCATTTTTCGGGGGGCTTGAGTTTGTCGTCGCAATGGGAGAAGGAGCGATCTTCGTGGGAGGTCGAAAGAATAGCAGCCCGGACGCAAATTCGTCGTAATCGATCGTGCCAGAGAAGTCGCGATCCAAATACTCAATCGCTTGCGTGGCTTCGTCAGAGGTGAACTTGTATTTACTCATGAAGCGCTTGAACTCATTGTAGTCGAGGTGGCCGTTCCCGTCGTCATCAAAGTCCAGGAAAACTTCTCGGATACTTTTATCGTGTCCCATTACGCGTTGTCGAAGCTTCGCGCGGATCGACTCCATCGGATCTTGAGGTTTGAGTTCGATTGCACTTTTACCTTTCGGCAGGCTACCACCAAGTGGCTGTGGGAGTTGCTGTTTCTTTGGAGACGATTTCGGGTACGATTGGTTCGCACCAAGTTTCACATCCCCAGAGAATGAATGGAACGAAATCGATCCTTGGCCGTCTCGATCCAAGTACTTGATCAGTCGCTCTACGTCCGTTCCAGCAAAGCTGTGGTCTCGCATGAACGTGCGGAACTGCGGGAGCGTCAAGCTACCAGTCTTAGCCGAGTCGTACTGGCGAAACGCGTCTTTGATGTTCTGAGTCTTGCTCTTTACCAGCACGCGCTCGATCACTTTTCGATGCAGCAGTTTCATGGCTCGCTCCTCCGCGGCGAGCTCTGCGTCAGAACCATTCCTTGACTCCGAGCCTTCGACTACTGTAAGTGCGAACTTGGTGCGCTTGCCATTGCTATCTGCACCACCGACGTTATTCGGCAGGTAGTGCTTTGCGAGCGCTCTTGCGTCGATGTATCCTGTGGCTTTGGGATCCAACTTGTCCAGTAACAGAGCAATGTCGTCCTCAGAAAAACCCAACGAAAAGAAACACTTGCGGACCTCGGCAACATCAATGTCCACATCTCGAAGACTGGCACTCTCGACGTGCGCGATGAGCTGCTTGATTGTGTTTGCGGCAGGTAGTGGCGGTTTGTTAGAGGACTCGCTGCCTCGAAAAGAAGAGAACGCCTGCCGCACTTGCGTCTCGAGTTTCGCCAGTCGGTTTGCGCTATTGAGTTTCTCGGGCGAAGTCGACGAGTTCTGCTTCCAACTCGAAGCGTTAGTGTACGAGCTCAGTACTACAATACGTTTGTGAACACAGCCAAAACCAGACCTCATTTGACGTCTTCTTGTCCAGACTTTGGCGAGTGCCGAGTGTAGTCGCTTTCCTTGGACCATCCTGGACGCTCCCTGCGTACGCAGCGCTTCGCCTCGCGGTCGGTGACACCATACGCTATCGATCGCGTTCGTATGCGCTCGACAGGTTGCTTTCTCCCTGCGGTTCCGAATCGAAGTCCGAGGACATGTGAGCGAGTTAATGCGGATAATTTTACGCTTCGAGCATATGAATAGCGATCGGAGGCAAGTCCTTCGAGTGGACATGTCGATGGCGTGCCGAGATCCGATCCGATTCGTCTTCTTGCCGCCTATAGTCACGAGAAGAGTTGTGGAGATCCGATCGATCGATGCCATTCAAGCACCGCAATTCACCGACTCATTTAGCCCTTCATTAAGCTGGCCATGTTGGCACGCGTGAACACGAACGCGTTACAGGAATCAAGCAACGAAACTCTCTTGGTGGACTTGGAATGGACTCGCCAATGGGTCCAGTTCGAACAACTTGACTTCCTTCTCGCGAAGCTGCCACGCACGCTAATGGATCCTCCCGTTCGTCCGCTCGCACATGTCGACGGCGTGTGGTCTCCGTGTCAGCCACTCAAAGCCGCAACACAGCAGCAGCAGCAGCCAGGCGGCCGCCGGTAGATTCCCAGACGCATTGTGGCACGGAGCTATCCAAGTCAGTCCATCGTCTCGGATGTCAGCCTCGTAATGTGGCGTTAGTAAAAGAGCGGCGGCGGGCGGCACATTAGTCGTTCGCTGCAAGAAAACATGACCTCGAGTAAATGCATTCAGCATGCTCCACGCCAACTAGAACAAGCAACAAGCAGCCTGCCTCACTGTCAGTCCAGCCTTCCCCATGCCGAGTTCTTCCGACTCTCCGCTCACACAAATGCTCGGGGTGTTCCCCAACTGCCATTTTTCTTCCCCTTCGTTGTCGTCGTTGTGTTGTCGTTCGTTGCAGGTTCCTCTTCTTCACTCCGACTCTCTTAATCTTGGTTTTTGTAATCCGCACTAGTCAGCTCTGTTCCCACACACTCTCCACCACCACCAGAGGAGACCTCCAGGTCTTCCCCCCACCCCACCAACTCCCCCATTCCCTCACTCACTCACTCACTCACTCACTCACTCACTCACTCACTCACTCACTCTCTCTCGACGTTCAGTGTCAAGACTGACGACTTCTCCTCCCGACTGAGAGAGTACCCCACAGCTTAGCATGAAGCTCCTGCGCGTGCTGCTGCTGCTGGCGGCCGCCGCGGCCTCCGTCGCTGTCGCCCAGGACGCCTCCGGTTCCGAGGGCGGCAGCTCTCTCACGCCCACGAGTTCTGCGCCGGCGTCACATGCGCCGTCGCCGTCGCCTCGACTCACATCTGCGCCAACCACCGCGCCGCCCAAGACACCCGCGCCGACGGACAAGGGCGACGACGGCAGCGATGGCAGCGCCAGCGCCGGTATCACGCCCGTGCCGTCGAGCGTCGCGCCGACACCGTCGCCCAAGAACAACCGCACGAGCAGCGCGTCGAACCGCACGGAGGAGCCCGTGGCAACCGTCAAGACGCGCGCGTCAGTCGTGACGGCGCTCACGCCTGCACCTGCCGCCGGGGACGCCGGCACGACCGGCGAAGCCGCGCTCGACTCGGATGCTATCAACTCCGAGTACGGCACCAAGTCCCCGACGTCGGGCGACGAGACCGAGGTGTCGACGTCGAGCAGCGGCGGCTCGTCGGGCGGTTGGATGGTGCCCGTGATCGTCGGCTGTGTCATTGTCTCGGCGCTCGTGGTCGTCACGTTCTACGTGCGCAGCAAGCGCCGCGATGACGATGACGACGACGACGACGATCACGTCGACGACTTCCAGCGACGCACGAACAACTTCTTCCAGCACCCGCGCACGACCAACCACAACGTCCAGACGATCGCGCATGACCCGGAGCCGCCGCTCTTCAAGCCCAAGCCCGAGGTTTCGAGTGTACCGCTCAATGCCGTGTCGGTGCAGCCGGCGACGCGCTCGCCGCGCAAGTTCAGCATCCCGATGCTGCAGAGCCCGCAGCGCACGTCTGGAGACTCGCTTGACGGTCGTGACGCGGTCTCCCAGCAGGTCATCCAGCAGCACAACATCGTGCGTGTCACGTCGCCCAACAGCCTGCACGACGAGCGTATCTCGGCACGCTTCACGAGCGCGTCCATGAGCGGCGTCACGCTGTAAGGAAAACGGTCGCAAGTTTTTTCACAGCGATGGTGCTGGTGACGAGGGCGGTGGCAGCTTCGTCGTTCGCGGCTCCGAGTCTCGGGCTTTGGCTCTCTCTTTCTCTCCCCCGGTTCTTCTGCGTGCTTTTTCTCCACCCGCTGGTCGACCGCTCTGTTCTCGATTCCTGTTGACTCGGCCTCGCCTCGCGGAGGTCTCCCGCAGCAGTTGGTGGTGATGTTCGTTTTCTGGTGTGGCGTGTGGTGGGTCTGGGGGGGGAGAGCAACGGCGAGAAAGACGAGAGGAAAGAGATCCGAGTGGCAAAGTACGACGGCAGAGGAGAAGGCGAAGATGAAGTGGAGGAGACAGGAAAAGAGGTGTGTATTGGGACCTTCTCAATGTTCGCACGCGTTGTGATGGAAGCAGTGGCGAGCTTTTGAGTCGGAGGCATTAGACGGGAAGCTGGTGTCGCTAGCTAGCTGCCTGCTTTGAGTAAGTGAATGAATGCATCTGACCTGCATTTCATGTGGCCGATGTATGAGTCCAGCAGCACCAGTCCTGATGTCCCATAATGACGACCTACGCCTTCGAAGAACGTTGACAACACAATACAATTGCGCGGTGGCCATGAACGGAATGCAACGTACCTAGGTTGTGAATGCCAATAACACTCAGATCGCAGAGAGGAGCGAACACGATCGCCGCTGTAACTTCAGACACTCCCAATACGCTTCGTGGCGAATCGACGAGAAAAATGTGAGCAAAGGAGAAGGCTTTCACGAATGTAGGTGCCTTCACGACTATTGCTATGTAGGAATGCAACTTCGCTCTTTTGAGACGATCTCTGTTATACACTTTGGCACTCGCTCACTTTCTCCCCTTCTCCGTCACCCAGTTCATTTGGATCACTTGACTCGGATCTCGAAGCGCTGGTTCCTATCACGCGTGCTGCACGGCTCGAAGAGCACCCAGCGGGCGATGAAACTCATGCACCTATCTGTGATCGGGTTGCGAATCTGCTGGGTCGCATTGTTGTACAAGACGATCTTGCCACGGTCGTCGGCGACGCAGCTGTCAAACTCTGGGTCTCTGCCTGCGAATTTGACGCAGGAGCCATTCGATGCTTGGTTGCTGAGCAGGTAGTTCGTGCTGTTGTAGAGGAACATGGTCGCATTGCTCGAGTCGCATGGCTGGGCGTACAGACCTTGCTGAACTCCAGGTCTCCACGTGACACAAAGGCTGGTGCGAGCCAACGCGAACTGGATTGGTTTGTCTTGCTGCAGCTCGGATGGTACGTCGTAATTTGGGAGTGGGGGTGCCAGCACGCGCTCGAAGAGCTGGTTCGGACTGAGTGTGTTGCATGTGCGCTGAGTTAGTCTCACATGCGTGTCCGCAAAAGTGGACTCCAAACATCCCTGTCCACTGTGAATCTGCATCGTGCCTTGGTCGTAGTCAATGCTCTGATTGGGATCGCTGGAGTTGCATGAACGAAGTACGAATTCCATGTGCCTCTCCAAGTCCGCCACAAGGCAGCGACTGCTCTCCTGGTACAGGTAGATCTGGTTTGTGGTGGCATTTCGCTGAAAATACTGATCCTTGTTATCTTGATTGCAAGAATCGGTCCTGATCCGGTCCCGGTTGACAGTGAAACACCTGCTTCTCCTGGTTGGAATGCGAATCATGAACCGATCGCCACGTGCGATTGCGTCCGAGATGGCCGGTTGCTCAGAAAACGGTTCGTCTTGGTACTTGATCTCGAATTTTTGGTCCATGTCTGTTGTGTTGCAGGTCTTCATTGTAAACTGTGCGCCGGCTTCATCAATGCCTCCATCATAGAAGCACTGGGGACTGCTCATGCCTGTTGTGTAGTTAAACGTCTGCGCCGAAGCATCGTACGCGAATTTCTGCCTCGGATTCATGGAGTGGCATCTCCTGAATACCAGAGCGTTTCGATGGGCGATCTCAATGCACATATTGTGCCTCATCTTGCTCTTGATCTGGAACGTAGTGTTGTCAAACACGAAGCCTTGGTTGACGCTGCTGCGGTCGCAAGGCTGCATGGTGGATTTCGCTTGGCCCGCCCAGGTGTCACCGCCGTCGTCCACGCATAAGTTGGTCTTTGTGAGTGATTTGAGCAGGAATGCTCGTCCGCTTTCCAGGGTACCGCCCGGTCCCGTGGTGTTCTCGTCACTTGCGAGATTCATCGACGAAAGCGCGTCGGGGGTCGTCTCGCTCAACGCGAAATTGGTAGTTCCCGAGCAATATGCCAGTACAGCACCTGCACCGCACAGGAAGAGTCCGAACGCGAGCAAACGGTTCTTCGTTGCCTTACTAGAGATACTCGGGACTGCTTTTCCTCGCCAAGCATCTTGTTCTCCTTGATCATTACGCGGACGCATCAACGGCATCGCATCGACCACGTTATCATTGCCGTAGTCCAGCTCCCGTGTGGTATGCGTCTCCATCATCGTCAACGTGACAGCTAGAGTCGATCTTGAGTCACCAAAGATATGTGAACTCGATCTCGAACTGAGGCTCGGTGAAGACTTGAGCTGTCTGCCCGGAAACTTGGAGAGAAGCTGGACGGGTTGATCAATGTTGCCGAGAGGTGGCAAATTCGCGAATGAGCTATCGCGAGGCGCCCAAGGCTTGATTTGAGCCCAAGCGCCGCTTGATGGAGGAGGAGAATGAAGCGAAAAGCCGTCGGTGGGGGCGGCAAACGACCGCGCGCACACACATCGGTGACCATTCAGTCCGTCTAAGGAGCCCGGTCGAGCTCCATTTTGCTATCATGCGTGTGGTCCGTCGTTGGTTTTGGAGGTGGCGCGACGCAACCGAGAAGGCGTGACGACCACTAGCAGCGACTGCTGCTAGCAGGACACGAAGGATCGTTCCTCTCACCCGCACATCCAGCCATCGAGCTCATTCTCCAGAGCAGCTCATTCGACAACAAGCCTCCAAGCGCTAAGTCGTTCGAGACCCCAAGCACCGCCGTCGCCGCGCCTCCTCCAAGATCCAAGTCTCTCCACGAGCGACCAAGTTTATTGAGGAGCGGCAGTGCGAAGATCGCGAGCACCATCATATTAATCCAAACTTCAAGATCGATTCATGCACGACAATCGTGTGCGGTGCTTCAGTACTCCCAACTGAGAACGCTTAACCACCTTCCTCGATCTTCACACCACACCACCTTCAGGTCTAGACGCAGAGTCGGCAGCAGAGTGTGACCTCCGGCTTTCGATATCACATCCGCCTCCTCCACGTTGATAGGCAAGGCGTAACCTGCAGTCGTGCATGTGTGAAGATACCGGCAGTCTACAGACCAGTCGTCTCAAAGGAAGTCCCGTGCCGTTTATTAGTTGCGCGTACGGCTTTCTAGGCGAGATAGATCGATGCGAGGGAGCGTACTCTCCCACCAGATTTTGACCCTTCCTGGAGTTAAGGTTTGATGTCTGGAAGAACCGTAGCCTGCGGTGTCAAGTAGTCGGGTCAGAATGATCTCTGTCGACCTGAAGGTCGGGTTGACGTAGCGTAGCACGGGATAACCTTAGTTTGCCTCTAACGGCGGTGCAGTGTGTGCATAGTCGACTTCGTGCACGCAAGCTGCCTCTTGGAAAGTGTTCTTCCATGCTGGTTAACGTCCTTAAGTCTCTCGAGCCGAATCGACACGCTTTGACATGCCAGCTCGCTGGCGGCGTACGAGCAGCGTACCCGCTGCTGGCGTGCTTGATACTGATGCTCTTCGACGCGCAACGTGAGGTTCAACACGATGTGGTGTACACGATCGCGCTCGCAGGCACCGGCAACTGTGTGGGATAAATGGTATGCGCTGCAAATGAAACTAGGTGTTGGACTACGATCCTACACACGAGCATCCACACACTGGTGGATGTCACTGCATGCATTAGGTGTTCTTCAAAGCAGAAGACCGAGAACCAGTTTATTGCATTCGTGGTTGCACGCTCGACTTTTTGTTGCGTATCCAGTGCCAACCGATGTCAATGCAGCGAGTCTACGTGAGCGGATCATTCAAATGCTTACCTAGCACGACCAGCCCGTCAGCGATCGCGATGCTGTGCCACACCAAGCGCGCGCCGTCTCTGTTCGAGTTCGTATGTGCGCTGATGTCGTTGCTAGCGTCGTCCACTTCAGCGATGTCAACCAACTGAGGCTCCCATCTCGATGAAAGGCCGCAAATGCTTTCGGATCCGCTTGGAACGCATGTTCCCCACACGAACACGTCGCCATGTGTAGTTACCGCGGCTGTCGTGGAGCCGTATGCCGAGATCAAATACGTGCGAGCACTTGGTGTTTCTGGGGTAGACTGTGCTTCCGGTGCTTGTGTGGCAACACCAGGTTCGCGATGAGGTAGTGTCAGCACGACACGAGTCGGCTCAAACACACAACCAGTAGGTGTGGCGTCGGGATCGATCCCCAACTGCCCTTGCCAGTTGTTGCCGAACGTCAAGAGGTGACCTGATCCGAGAAGCAGCAGCGAGTGATCGTCTCCGCACGCGACATCGAGGACTGCTCGGCTGGTTTCTAGAGTGGATTCGCTGAGGCTTGGATTATCGACTCGAGATGATGTTTGACGCGGAGACAGCGGAACTTTGATCGCGATAGGTTCATGAACTGGTGGATTTGTCATGGAGCAACTATTGCCGTGCCCAAGCTGACCGTACATGTTTGAGCCCCACGCATACGCACATCCAGAATCCGTCGTGACGAGCGCGTGGTCTCGTCCGCATGCGATCCGAGTCACTTTTGCGGGGCGAAACCATGGTGTTCTCCACGGTGAGAGCTCGTGATGTCCCAGTGTGGATCCACCCCAGACGAAAAGGTTTCCTGTTGCTGTACGCGCTAATGAAAAGCTGTTGCCGGTGGCAAGTTGCTTGACTCCCACGATATCTGCGATGCTCTTGGTACGCGTCAGCAGCTTCTTGGCCCCCAACACTCCGAAACAGTCACCATCGCGCTCGATGTCCACAGTCGTCATTGTGTTATTGCCAGTGTCATTTCTCGGCGTTTGACTTCTGTCATCCTGCGAGTCAAATGCAGCTGATGCAAAGGAAGAACTGTGGTTCTGATCGGTCCAGTGGTGGATCTTGCGCTCTGTGCAAGCGACAAACGACCCCACGCTCGACGCTACAGCGACAACGTGTCGGAGTCCAAGACTGCTCGACACCGAAGAAGAAAGTCCCCCATAGTTAGCAGCACCGTCCTCAATACAAACGATTTGCTTTACGCACTGAGTGCTCCTCACTCTTCCAGCTTGGTCAGGATAAGCACGTCCTCGAGCACAGACAATGATGCTGGCAGGAGAGTGTTTGCCGGTGCTTTTTGGCAACCTTCGCCGCTCGAACCAGGAGTGTTTTCGATATGTCTGTGGTGTGCATGCTGTGCGAAGTGCGCGCTGCCAAGAACGAAGTTACCTGCATCTTTTGAAAAGAGCAAACAGTGGAGTCTGGAGCAGTTGGTAACTTGTACAAAGCGAACACCGTCCCTGTGGTCGTTATCAGCATGAGGAGAACACCTCTGAAGTTGGCAGACGCGCGAGATAACGACCAGATATTACACGCAGGAATGAGGCGAATGTGTACCGTGGCAAGAGATTCAGCGTCTTCATCACACGTTCCTCTGGATCGAATACACAAGCGATCGCAGTGTAGCGTCCAGAAGTGTGCGCGCGAATCGTAGCGACAGGCATAGGGATGTTTCTATCGAAACACGCGCGACGGCGGTGGCGCTGGCGATCGGACGAACTGCGAGACGAAGGTCTCGGCGATCCACGTCCAGCTGCACTAGCATTCGTGGGGACAGAAAGGTGATCTGCACCGGAGATCCCGCGACTCGCGTAGTAGTCTGCGAACTGCTTGAGTTGGCTGCGGCGCTTGATCGACACGATCACATGCGCGAGCGGGATGTTAAAGTCGCTGATGGTCGCGTCTGTGTGCGAGGAGTTGAGGCTTCGACTGCTGCTAGCAGCGCTGGTGGCACTGGTGGGCCTTACTCTTTGGCTTTCAACGAGGTGTGGAACATACATTTTGCGCCACAGAAGTCGAACGAACTCTTGCTCGTCCACTGCGCCGCTCTTGTGCAGCAGTTGGCGATTCTTGAGCTCCTCGATGAGTTCGAGCACATCCTGGCGCACATCGCCCGCCGTGTACGGCAGCACGGAGAGCTGCAATTCGGTGGCGCTGACCCGCCCCTGACTCGAAATCTCTCGGAAGAGCTCTTGGAGTTCGCGTTGCGCTGTCGCGAAGCACTTGCTCTGCTGCAGATCCATCTCAATCTTGTCAGGCGGAGCACGCAGGTCGTGTCGTCAACCTCGCGCCGCTTTGCGTCCTCTTTCTCAGATCCATCTGAGAATGTATCAGTTGTGAGAGGACCTGATTCCGAAAATGACTGGTCATTTTTGGAAGGCTGGCTGTGTGTCAAGAAAATCTCACAGAGGAGACCTTGCGAGAGGATGGCGATGGCTGACGGTGCGTGCATGCGTAGGCTGCATGCATGCGCGACCGTGGAAGCGAGTGTGGGCGGGTGCTGATTCTGCGCGACTGGCGATGCGTAGTGAATAGCACGATGACCAAACTCGCAGAGGACGTGGCGCAGATCCAGCAGAAGGTGGCGGAGATTAACGCCGCAACGGAGGTGCGTGCGTGTGTACTGCTGGCAATTGAGACCATGACAGCATGAAAGGCTGCCAGTATCTATGGCGAGGTCGTATGCTGGTGCTGGCGAGCGAGTGGTGGACGAATGTTAAGCGACTGTATGGGTCGCGATTATGTCACTTTGGCGTCATGCAGAACGACCTGCCAACGGAGGAAGGCATGAGCTACTTGCAGGTGAAGAACCACGCGCTGCTGATGTACACCAAGATGGAGCTCTTCTTCGCGCTGCTTAAGGTGCGTGCCGCGTTCGCGTATCTGTTTCTTTGTGGAGCTGGTTCGTATACGCTGACCTGACACTTCCTGGCTCTTGTGTTACAGCTCGAAGCTCCAGAGCGCGTGCGCGACCACCCCGTCTTCAAAGAGCTCGTGCGCTACCGCACGCTGCTGGAGCGCGTTCGGTGCGTTTCGGTTGGATGTGTGAACTACTTACTAGACGAAGGTGCGAGCAAATGGTACCGTGTGCTGACTTGTTTTATGCCTGCTGGACGGTGCTGCGAGCAGGCCGCTCGATCGGAAGCTCAAGTACCAGATCGACAAGATGCTCAAGGTGGCAGTATCGGGCGGCAAGGACATGGACGAGTCACTCAACTACGCTCCGAACCCGGACCAGTTGGTAGGACAGGACGGACAGGGTGACAGTGAAGATGAGGGTGGCGAAGGCGGGAAGACCGAGTCCAGCAGCAAGGACGGCATCTACCGCGCGCCTCGCCTCGCGTCGGTCCCGTACGACGAAGAGGAGAAGGAGGCGGCGAAGAAGGCGAAGAAGGAGGAGCGCAACCGGAAGCGCATGCAGAAGAGCACGATTTTGTCGGAGCTGCGCGAAGAGTTCAGCGAGCGGCCGACGGAGATCTTCGCGAGCGGCTCGACCGCTGCTGACAAGGAGCTCGCGCGCGAGGAGGCGGAGAAGAAGGACTACGAGGAGTCCCGCTTCGTGCGTCTCGTGACATCGCGGAAGGACAAGATCCGCAAGCGCCAGCGCGAGCAGGAGGCAAATCGCGCGGACAACGTCGGATCGATCGACAACTTCGCGGGCGTACAGGACATCTTGTCTCTCGACAAGTCGAAGCGCCGCGTTCCTGTCTCGAGCGAGCGCACGAAGATCGGCGGCAAGACCGGCGGCATCTTTGCGCACATCGAGGCGCCGGTGAGTTCGCTGAGCTTGAATGCTCGTGTTCTCTCACATGTGCTGTTGGCACTAACTACTGGTCTTCATGCGTGATACAGGTCGAGAAGAAGCGAAAGAGTACACGTTCCGGAACCAATGGAGCCGTTGGTGGAGCGCGGTCTGCGTCGGCGCCGTCCGCGTCAGGCGGCGGTGAGTCCACCGCGCCTTCCAAGGCATCAAGTGGGAAGAAGAAGGTCGTCTTTTCTAATATGTTTGGGTAGACAGCCAACATGCTGGTGACGGCGATAGACAGCAAAGTGAGGGGCTGGACGCAACGAACATACTTTCAACATAGATATTCTCTCTATTCTCTGTTGTTCGCCCTCAAGCGTCAGCATGGTCATGGTCTTTCCGCTAGCCTATGTCGTCTAGCGCTCCATGCGTGGCGCATCTCGGCGGACGCCGAGAGCACCTGGCACACACTTGATACGATCCCGGGAACGACAAGGATTTACATCTTGGCTGCTACGATCGAACAGGTCTCCTGGGTGCTCTTCCTAGTGGCGTTCTTCCAGCAATACGCGAGTTCTACCGGGTTCCAGGCGCTACGGCTAATGTTTGCTCGTTTGGGGCTCTTGGTTGGTTGCGGATGCATCTCTCCGCTTCCATGGTGTCGGTGAAACCTATGTTCCCGAACTTTGCCGAAGTGGTATTGCGGTCATCTCATTCATTCAGCCTTGCAATTTGGCTCTCGTCGGCTGTCTCTGAACGTAATTGTTTGGTTGTGGTGTGGCAATCAGGCAAAGAACATGAAAGAACATGCGTGCTGCTCTCGTAACTATGTGATCTTGTTAAAATTCACCCTCCCGAATTGCCGCTAACCCAATACGTTGACGCGAACATCAAGCTCTCGGGCGCCGCGAGGTCGGCGACGCCGATGGCAGCGCAGCTACTTCCGCGCGCTGCTGCTGCGTACCGCCGGCAGCGCACTCCGCCACGCACAGCTCGCAATCGCAGCGCCACTTTCATGAGCCGGCGTTTTGCACTTTGCATTTTGCAATCGCATTTGCGATATCAAGGTATTTCGCGATGGAAATTCGTTCCTTTTGGCCCAAACCTCGCACTTGGTTTTAGTAGGTGTCACCCCTCCCAATCCCGTCCGACCCCCTCCCCCGCTTAAACTTCCAAAAGCCACAACCACAGCAAACGACATTCGAGCATTCGCCCACCAGCGCACACGTGCTCGCTCCCTCGAAACGATGACCGACGGCAAGCAGCTACTCCGCAAGCGCGCGGCGTCCTCCTCTTCCTGCGCCTCGGACGACGACGTCAACGCGGCGCCGCTTACGATGGCGCGCAACAGCAGCGTGCTGAGCGGCGGCCACAGCCGCAACCGCAGCACCTCCGCCAACAGCGCGGCGCCCGTGTTCCTGCAAAAGACGTACGACATGATCGCGTCGTCGCCGGCCGCCGTGGCGTGCTGGGCCGCGAACGGCGAGTCCTTCATCGTCAAGCAGCCGCGCGAGTTCGCGCGCGTGATGCTGCCGCGCTACTTCAAGCACAGCAACTTCAGCAGCTTCGTGCGACAGCTCAACTTCTACGGCTTCCGCAAGCACAAGCGTGACGAGATCGTGCTCGCGCGTGCTGACGACGAGACGCGCGACTGGTGGGAGTTCTACCACAGCAAGTTCGTGCGCGGCCGCGAGGACCTCATGGCGCAGATTCGCCGCAAGACGTATTCGGAGCCGCCCGCGGCCGCCCCCGAGCGCGAGGAGGTCGAGACGCTCAAGGCCTCAGTCGAGAGCCTGCAGGGCCAGGTCGCCGAGCTCATGGGTCAGCTCGCAGACCTTACGGCACTTGTTAAATCCGTGCTGCAGGAACGGACGCCACCCCCAGCTGCCAGTCCGGCGCTGGAGCCGCTCCCGCCGGCGCCGAAGCGCGTCAAGACGACACCCGCCCCCGCCGCGCCGCTCCTGGACGCGTCGTCCCCTTCCACGCTTCCGTCGGCGACGCCACCGATGTACCCGCCGCCGTCCGCTGCCGTGGCACTCTCGCAGCCCAACTTTAGCCAGCTGGACACGATGCCCCAGGCGTCGCTCAAGCCCAGCGAGATGGCGCTGCTCGAGTGGACCGAGGCGTACGGTATGGACTACCTGCTCAGCGAAGGGCGGTCGCTCAACCTCTTCGGCGACGACGAGCCCACCGCTGCCACCTACGAGTGATCCACTCGAGCGCCTATCTATTACTCGGCGTGTGCACTTGGCGGATCGCCGAAAAAGCGTTCTCTGGACACCAAGCTACACACACATGTATGCACACATGCACACATCGCTTTTTAAGTTATCGTCAATCGAATGAGTTGCAAGATCTTTTTCCACTATGATCCTTGATTCCCGTCACCTTCGCTTTAGATCGTCACGTGCTCACGCTTCGCCGCTCTTCTCTAGCTCAGCTGCTGCGACTCTGGACAGCAGCGCTTGCACCTTCTGCAGCACACGCCCCACGTCAGCCTCGAAGACGAACAGTCCAGTCGAGCTCGCGACGAGCAGCTCGTTCACGCCGTCGTGGTTCACGTCAACCCACGCGAGGCTGTAGATCGCGCCGAAGACGTGAACGTGCCACTGTGATCTCGGCATCAGCGCCCAGTTGGGAGCAGCCACCATCGAGTTTTCGACTTTCTCAGGAGTCTGAAGAGCACCCGGCTCTAGAATTGCTGGTGCCTGGACTGGAGCACTCTCAAACATGTTTGCAGTCGGGTCTTGGTCTTCAGTAGAGGCAAGCAACTCCTCGACTTCTACAGCGTCGACAGCCACAACCTCCTCCGGCTCTACAGCTTGTTTGTCCTGAGCAAAAACGACGTCTCCAGCAGCAACTTGCTTGCTGACGTCACTCCTGGCATCTTCTGCACTCCTCTCGTTCGCGACAGGCGTGGATCGCTTGTACACTAGAAGCTCTTGGTCGTCGGTGCCTAGCAGCAGCTCCACACGCCCGTTCTGCATTGCAACAGTCCCCAGTAAGCTCTCTCGCACATCCAAACGACGTCTCCAAGCTACCAAAACACTGTAATGACTAGCGTTGCGTACAAGGTCGATGTCCGCCGCGACGCCTGCGAAGATCGAGTCGAACTGGTCCGAACCCTCGAGAAGCTCCTTCGTTGCGCTGCCAAACACGTCCTCGACGACCAAAGCGTGTCCGATAGCACACGTCGCGAGCAAGTTGCACTCCAAGCGCTCGGAGCTGCCATATCCGAAGTCTCCAATGTCAATGCTCTTCTCCAACAACAACAATCGTACTTCTAACGCCATCCGCACCTGCTCTCATGCCGAGCGTCTCCCTGCTGCTGCTTCTCGGTCGCGAACAGTGAGACCGCTGTCACAGGTCCGTCGATCTGAAAGTCCCACGTCACATACGGACCGCAGCTGCAGTTGTCCTGCACGCGGCCGCTAAGCACGCGCACAAACCCATCCGCGCAGCCGAACGCGATCCATGACGTGTCGCTTGCTGGAAGCAGCAGCGAGTCCATTGACAGCACCGGATGCACGAACATCGAGAAATCTGGGAAGAACGTAGCGAACTGCTCGCTTGAAAGTCGAGTGCACTGCTCACAGGCACAGGTCGATCAGAGTTCGTTCGCAGGGACAACGCTGGTGTCCTTCAAGGCCAACAATCAGAACGACTTCAGTCACCTCTGATGTAGAATCATGACTTGCATCGCCGATAAATCCGAATGCGAGCATCACGTCCGTGCAGAAGAGCACGACGCCAGTGAAGAGTTCGCCAGCGCCGCTCGTCGCTCGCATGCTCACCATGGCAGCAGGCGCCGCTGGCAGCTCGAAGCTCGACTGCTCACGTTTCGCTGGTCGCGCTTTCGTGTCCGCCCCACTCACTACGCACAACGAGAACTTTTCGTCTTGCACTACCGCGACCGCGACGATCGCCGTGTCGTTGCCGCTGTGAGTTTCTGGACGCTTGGTAATCCCCGCGGCGGCCACGACATGAGCGTCCTCGCCGACGCCCTCAAGCGCCAACGACTGGAGAGAGTATGCAGCGCCGTCGAAACGCAGAACGGACACTGAGCGGTCGGTGGTGACAGTCACGACGCGGGAATCAGCGGAGCTTGCGAGCGAGCGGATGCTGGGGGCGCCGCCGTCCGCGAACGGGAGGAACTGCCGCTGGTGCATGGGCCGATGCGAGATATTTTACCAAACAGATATTCCAAGCCCAAATCTAGTGATTTGGCTCCCCATTATCCTGATTGTCGCTTTCGCATCAATACGATGATGATGCGGCGCGCATCTCTCGGCACCACCACCGCACGCGTGACGCGCTGCTCCCCGACGCCGCGCGCTGCCTCTGCGCTGCGTCGTCCGTCACAGCCACCAGGATCGCTGCTGCGAGCTGCTTCTTCGACGGACGCTCGCTCGTTTTCCGTGCTTTCGTCGCTGCTCTCGGCAGCGAAATCTGTCGGCGGGGGTGTGCGTGAAAAGGCAGCGTCGCCAGCAGGGACCCCCGGACTCTTCCAGCTCCCGGGCCTGCGCGCGCCACAGGACTTCCGCGCGCTCGCGAACCGCGTGAAAATCACGTGCCAGGCGCTCAAGCACCGCGTGCGATCATGATGTTGTCGCTTGCGATTGTCAATGTGACCGTCGTGATTTATTGACTTCTCTCTCTCTCTCTCTCTCTCTCTCTCTCTGTGTGTTTGTGTGTATGTGCACGATGGATGACACGGGAACAGATCGTGACGAGCGAGCCCGGACTCGAGACGATCCAATCGATATCCTTCTCCGCGATACTGTGTGGTGACTACTGCGCTGCCGGGTGCTAGTGTGTGCTGGTTCTTCTTCATCCAATCGCTCCGATGTTCGGCTCTTCTTCATGCACCTCGACGAGATCTCCAACTCCATCTGCTCCGTGATCGACGCCGCGGAGCTTTGCCGCAACGTGCATCCGGATGAGTACGTCTCGACTGTAAAGAGCAAGTGAGCGAAGGGATCGAGTGTTTGGTGGGAGCAGGAGCAGCTTTTGCTGACTAAATGTGCGCGAGCAGAAGCTTCCGTGACGCGGCGAGCGAGTGCTTCACAGAGCTGTCGGACTTCATCCAGAACCTGAACGCGGACGTCGACTTGTACAACGCGCTTGCGTCTGTGACAACAAACGTGCCGTTGATGCAGAGCTTCACGGAGGAGCAGCGGCGCGTGGCCGTCCTGCTGCGCAAGGAGTTCGAGCGCGACGGCATCCACCTGCCGCTCCAGAGCCGCAAGCAAGTGATCGACCTGCAGAACGACATCACGCAGCTCAGCATGCAGTTCCAGCGCACGATGTTCACGGCGCGGGAGTTCATCGAGGTGCCGGAGAAGCTGCTGCGTCCGCTGCCGCACGGGATCCGGTCGCTGTGCGAGCCCAAGCGGACGAACCCGAGCGTTCTGCGCGTGCCAACGGATCTCCACGTGATGAACACGGTGCTCAAGTGGATCGGCGACCCGGGTGTCCGGCGAGAGATGTTTTTGAAGGCGAACGCGTGTGCCGAGTCGAACCTGTTTGTGCGTGCAACGTTGGATGCAGTTGTGCTTGCAGCTGGCTGGCTGGCTGGTCGATGGTGCTAGCAGCAGCGAGTGGTGACGGTTTGAGTGTGTACTTTGTGAGTGCTGCTTCAGACGCTTGATGAACTCAAGAACAAGCGACATGAGCTCGCGCAGCTTCTAGGGTTCCCGACCTACGCGCACTTGGCGACGAG
>JAASFZ010000285.1:0-22503 GCA_023334075.1 Globisporangium nunn | reverse complement strand
TTGGAGAGTGGCGGAGACAACTCGGAGCGCAACCTCTGCAGCTTGCAGTGAAGATGGCTGTGGTGCATTAGCGGAAGTCCGTCGCCTGAGAGCAGAGCGCGAAAAGCGTGCATTTGGCTGTCATGGCCTGCGCTGCATGCATTGATTACATGTGATTATGTTCGATACTAGAGGTCTGATGGGCAGAGTTCTGGTGTCGAACACGGCACCATAATCGTCCTGCAAGCAAACAAAGATCTACACTGCAGAAGGCATTAACCTGGACGTACACGCAGCTGGAAGCAAGCACTGTATCGAGTTGTCAGGAGAGCACGAGTGGTCTTGGATAACAGAGCGGAATCGGGTAACCTGATTTGAAAGTGATTTGAAATAAGAAGTTGGCGTCGATGGCACTTCGTTCACTTCGATGTCGTATACGAAGCCTCCGAGCGTCTCCTTCCCTCCCCCTCCGCGTCCACGAGCTCAGCTGGCATGCGGCTGAAGTTCTCTTTCGCCAGCTCACATCGCGATTCGCCTTTGACTGCAAACACACCACGTCCGATCTCCGTAGCCATGAAGACAGTTTCGGCACTTGCTTTCTTCGCGCTCACTGTCTGCGCCAGCACGTCGCAGGCGCTCGAGCAGAGCGCGCAGAGTACGCACCACATGCGTGTGCACAACTCGGATGTGGCAGGCAAGTCGGCGCACCAGCACAGCTTCGTGACCGTCAAAGCCGTCAGCGCTGACGAAGCCGATTCATCGGACGAAGTGGAGGCCGAAGCGGACGTCTCGGCGGACGAGTCCTCGGAAGACGAGGTCTCGGACGAGAGCGCAGACTTGTCGGCGCTGTCCCACGTGCGCGCGGCATACTCGTCGCACGCGAAGGCGATCCACCCGAAGAAATGCAGACCGGTGCAGGACGAGCCCTGGGCGAAGAAGGTGCTGCACGCGTGCGTGGAGAAGATCAACGGCTACACCAACTTTTACTACAAGACCAAGGACGGCGCGCGCATGTACAACTGCTTCTGCGACGACGATAACTGGCACGGACTCAAGGAGTTCTTTAACCCGTGGATGCACGGCTACGTGCTCCAGTCGCCCGTGTCCAAGAACTTTTGGTGCCACACGACGAGCAACGACGCGTACCTTGTCCATGGCTACAAGAACAAGTTCGACTATGTTATCGACACCATCGATGCCTACCTCTGTCGTCGTGAGTGAGTCGAGTGAGTCGAGTGAGTCGTGGTGCAGTGCATAAAGTTCATCAAACCCGGAGAAGGCTTACTACATGTTGCGTGGTCCACGTCGCCTTTAAGCCCATCCTTTTATGATTCCTCACTACCTATACAAATGCCAAGGCAATCGCGCGCTTGTTCCCTCTTCGTTTTCTGCTCAAATCTCGTGGGGGAGGAAAAACTCGCACGCTTGTTCCAAGCAGGCAGGCAGGCGGCGGCTGTGTGTGCCAGTAGGTAGCAGTATACAACGCGCCCCCACATCACCAGCGACCAGCGACCAGCGATCACCGGCAGCAAACGCGAGCGATGGCGGATGTGCACGCGGGCGCGCGAGAGAACGGCGCGCTGGGCGGCAAGCGCAAGCCGACAGCAGACGCCGGCGCCTCGACGGCCGCAGGGCTGCTCAAGCGCGCGCGGCTCGAGCCGCCAGAGGTAGGCGCCTGTGCTGCTTTGTTTCGTATAGAGCGTGCTTGCTTTTACAGGAAGCTGAACCTACTGCTCATCTGCCACCTCAGGCGAACCCCAACACGATGCGCGCGGTGGGGGAGAAGAACCGCGCGCTGTCGCTCGAGCTGCGCGAGAAGAACCGTCGCGTGGCGTTCCTGACGGCCAAGTGCGAGGCGCTCTACCGCGGGCGCGCGCTTGCCGACGCGTCGCTGCGCTGCGTGCGGCGCCAGTGGCTGCAGCTGCTCGACGACCTCGCGGCGACGCTGGCGGCACAGGGCGGAGACGCGTCGGCGGCGGCGGGCGACGCCGACTGGACCGACGTGCTGGACGCGGCTGAGAGCTTCGGACTACTGCGCACGCCCGCCGCGGACCTGCGCCTGAGCCTCCCTGAGTGGTTCCTCGCAGTCGCGCAGAGTGATGGCGAGAAGCAGCAGACGGCAGACGGCGTTGAGCAGGGAGAGCGTGCCGCACGCAGCTCCACGGATGAGGAAGACGCGGACCCGGTCCGATACATTGCGAAAGAGGACCTCTCGGAGGTCGAGCGGCAGCTGCACGAGCATCTCGTGGGCACACACGAGCGCGCGCGGCGACTGCTGTCGCAGATCCTGAGCGCCGCCGCAGGCAAGCAGACGCCCGAGGCGAAGCTCGAGCTCGCGAAGGTCGCGGCGGAGAAGCGCGCCGCAGTCGCACAGGCGCTGGCGCTGAAGGACCTAGTGCAGACGGTACATGGCGTTACTGTGATGCGTGCCGTTGTGGCGCTTAGCTTATGACGACATATGATGGTTAGTGGCTGAGTTGATGGTGTGTCGTTATGCAGTTGAGAGCGCGGATCCTGGAGTTGGAAAGCGACGTGCAGGCAAAGGAAGTCGATCGCCACCGCGCGTGCCGAGAGCTCGATCGCTTGAGCCACTTTATGGAGCAGAACCCGTCTGCGTTCGTGGACCCTTCCGAGCACCAGCAGCAGCAGCAGCGAACAGAGCGTGAGAACAAGAGCGGCGCCGCAGGGGAGCACCTTAAGGACGCGAAGGACAGCACGCACATCAAGAAAGAGGCGGCGGATGACGCTGCTACTGCTGCTGCAAAGATCACAGCGAAGGAGCTGGAAGAAAAGGAGAAGACGCTCGCGACGCTTCGCGAGAACCAGACTATCCTCAGCACCAAGCTGTACCAGGAGCGTGGACTGTGCGCCGAGCTCAAGAAGGAAGTCGAGAGGTTCCGCGCGATGGAAACAGCGGTGCGATTTCGGAAGTCGATAGACTATTTTTTGGATGTGGGCTGTGCCTGACTTGTTTGTGGCGGATGTGCGCAGTGGAAGAAGGACGAAGCGACCATGAAGCAGGAGTTCGAGGACAAGCTGGAGCACCTACGCGAGGAGAAGACGCACATCAGCGAAGAGTTTACCAAGATCCGCCACAAGGCGAAGGTGCGTTCGCTCTTTTTCTATGTGGAAATGGCGTTGTTTCTGGCAAAAAAAGACTGAGACGCAGCGTGGGCTATGTGTGGGACAGGATATTGAGACGCACGTGAACGAGAAGTGGAAGAAGAAGATCGCGCGTATCCAGGCCGAGATGACGAAGGTCAAGACGCAGATGGACGAACTCAACCTGAAGAACGTGGCGTTCCGCGAGAAACTCTCGAACGCGTCGTCGCTGAAGGATCAGGTCCGTAAGCTGCATTGAAGTGATCGCCACGTAGCGTCGCGTTGAGTTTGGTTACTGATGCTCATATGGAGTTGTGCAAATGTGTGTTCTGCAGCTGAATGAGCTGAAGTCGAGCTATCAGCTGCTTCAGAGCGAGAATGAGACACTCAAGACTCAGGTCAGCAGCGAGCGCCAGAGAAACGAGCGCGTGGACAAGCTGGCCGAGTCGAAAGCGCTTGCAGCGCTCACGGAGAAGGTGCGAGGGGGAGGTAGAGTGTGTGCCATTGTCGGATAAAGCGTCACTTTTTTCTCTAATGGATCTATCTTCAGGTGGAGTTGCTGGGAAAGTCCAAGCAGGAGCTGCAAAAGTCATACGATGCGCTGAAGAAGTCGGCAAGGTGAGCGCCGTGGACGAGTGCTGCAAGCAGCATAATATGTTGCGTGTAGTCATGCTGACGTGGGTGTGTTGTGGTCAACACCTTGGACAGCGCTAGTGAGAAAGTCGCAGGCTTACTCGCACGACAGACTGAGCTGGAAGCGAAGTACGAGGAGGAGCTCCGTGAGCACTCCGCGACCAAGACGGCAACAGAAAACTTGCGACTCGAGGTCGAGGCGATGCGAGCAGCAGAAGCCGCGATGCGCGAGGAGAACGACGCGCTGATATCAGAGATCGGCACGATCTCGAAGGAGCTCGAGGGGCTGCGGCAGGGCCGGAAGAAGCTGATGCAGCAAGTGGACGAAAAGCGCAACTCGAACCGAAAGCTGCACTCGCAGCTGTCGAAAGAGGAGCAGGCGAAGGCGCACTGCTTCGAGGAGCTCGCGTCGGCGCGACTCCAAGTCTCGTCGCTCGGCACTGTGCACAAGCAGCAGAAAGCGTTCATTGAGTCTCTCAAGGTGCGTTTGCTTACTAGGAGTGTGTGCGTGTGTGCTTTGCTGATGATAGAGGAAAGAGAGAGCGGTCTTGGGATCCCTGACGTGGCTTGTGGCGACTACGTTGATGCGTTGGCATACATAGGAGGCGCTCCATGCGAAGGAGAAGGAACTGGAGGCGCTCAAGGAGTTCGTGAAGACACTGGCGAGCGAGAAGGATGCAGCCGACTCTGAGAAGCGCAAAATGGTGCGCGAAGCCGAGGTGGCGAAGCATATGTACGCGGCATCTGCAGCCGAGACTTCCCAGCAGAAGCAGCAACTGCTGCAGGAGCAGAAGAAGGCGTGTGACAAATGCGAGGCGTACAGGAAGAATGAAGAGCGGTACGAGAAGCTGCTACAGGCGAGTAAGGCAGCGGTAGCAGGCGGCGGCGGCGGCCAGCTGAGCGATCTCGAGCGCTTCGAGCTCACGGAGCTGCAGAAGGTGGTCAAATGCTCGGTGTGCCAGGACCAGCGCAAGAACGTGCTGCTTGCCAAGTGCTTCCACATGTTCTGCCGCGACTGCGTGGACAGCAACCTCAAGTCGCGGAATCGCAAGTGCCCGACGTGCAAGAAGATGTTCGGGCAGGACGACGTCAAGGCCGTGTGGTTCACATAGACCGAGTGACTCGAGAAAGAAAGGAAGGTTGGGGCTTGAACACAAGAACGAAGCTGTAGCATCTGAAGACGACGAGTAGTGCAAAGCGTAACAGCGTTCCCTGGATTTTCGCACTATCGTGCTTTACAACCCAGCCTCCAACAATTGTTAGCAATTGACTGGTGATGGCGCCGACGAAGCGCTTGCAGCTCCGCAAGCGCGCGGCGCCGAGCGGCAAGAAGGCGACGGCGGCGGCGCAAACACAGCAGCGCACAGCTGTGCCAGGCGTGCGTCAGCTCTACACGGCCGCCGACCGCATCCTCGTGCTCGGTGACGGCGGTGCGTCACGCGCTCGGTCTTAGCCACACACCACCTCTCCCTGATCTCTGACACCCGCACGCAGACTTTACGTTCTCGCGCGGACTCGCCAAGCACCGCGGCACGGGCGACGGGTTGCTGGCCACGTCCTTTGACTCGGCCGCGACCGTGCGGAGCAAGTACGCGAACGCTGCACAGTGTCTGCGCGACGTGCGCGCGCTGCGCGGCCATGTGCTGCACGACGTGGACGCCACGCGGCTGCACGAGCTGCCGGCGCGGTTACCGGACGGTGCACGCGTGCCCTTTCACTTCTCGCACATCGTGTTCAACTTCCCGCACAGCGGCCAGCAGCGCGTGCACGTGAACCGCGCGCTGCTGCGCGACTTCTTTGAGAGCGCACGTGCGCGGCTCACGAAGAGCGGCGAGGTGCACGTGACGCTCAAGACGCGGCCGCCCTACTCGAACTGGCTCGTGGAGCAGCAGGCAGTGGCTGCGGGGCTGGTGCTCAAGGAGCGCCGTAAGTTCGACATCGCACTCTTCCCGGGCTACCACCACCGCACGACCGACCCGCTTGCCAAAGCCTTCGAGCCGGAGCTCTGCGTCACCTATGTCTTCATCGTGAACCGTTCTAAAGTGCGTTGCTTCACTACTTTTCAGACCTGGAGGCTGATGCATACTGCTAGTTGGTTGTTCGCTGATCTGGTGGCTGAATCCTTGGGTTAATGGATGGTGATGTTCTTGTATCGTCTGCTTCGTTCCTCGTGCATTTGCAGCACCCGTTCGAAGCCGCCGACGAGGATTCTTCGAGCTGGAGCGACGACCGAGCTGCTGCGCCGGAGGCTCGCGCGGAGATGAACGCGACCACCTCCACGATCGCCCAGCTCCTGGAGCTTCATGCACGCACGAAAGCTGCGGCTGGAGGCGAGCAGATGACGCTTTCCGGACGAAGCAGCAGCAAGAGCACCACTGGGAAGTTCGCGAGCACTCAGACGTCGGATCGAGCGAGCCAAAGGCCAAGCACGGAGATCACTACGACTCGGAGCTCTCCCAGGCAGCGAATGGCGACGCAACTTTGGACACCGCTGCATCGACGTCCGCTGATATTTGCTTCTCGTGGTGTTGGCAAGCGGAGCCACAGATAATCAATTCTTTCAAGACGAGTGAGTGCGATAGCGGAGTTCTTGTCCATAGTTATCGAGTAGTTCTCAGGATGACAAACTCGCGGATGAGTGCAAGACCAAGAGCGAGCGCAACATGCGCACACAACTTATGTTGATAGAGACCGTTTGATACTGGTATTCAATATGTCGCGGTATCCATCGTAAACTACATCCATCGCCTATCTTACATTTCCTAGTATCACGCGAAGCTATGAAACCTCTAGCTAACGCATATTTAATTTGTCAGGTGAAATATCACCCCGAAATGGCACTGTTGGCAAATCACCACGAGGTCATCAATTCGCAAGACGCAATGCTCCTCCCCACCCGCAGCGCTGACGGTGCTCCCATGTACGCGTCGGTGCCGTTGACGACACCCTCGGCCGCCGCCGACCGTGAGCTCGCCGAAGCGACCGACTCGTCCACTGACAACGAGCATCTCTCGGATGCTTCGGTGTTGGTTGAGTCGTCCTCGTCAACTGCTGCTCCGCTGGAGGCGCTGACAGCCCAACGTCAGTGGACCACGCAGCTCGGCATCGCGGCGCTCAGTGCCATCTCGGGCTTTCTCTTCGGATACGACCTGTGTGTCATGGTGGTCGCGCTGCCGCTCATCCAGGCGGTGCGTATGCCTCTATGCGAAGTGTCGAGACAGCGTTTCGCGACAACTCATCAACAGGAGACGCTGGTCGGACGCAGCACTTTGAACTCTCGACGGCGCACGCCGAGGCCGTCGTGAGTATCTTGATGCTCGGTGCCGTAGCCGGCTCGCTCGTTGGAGGAGTCGGATCTGACTGGTACGTTCCGCGTTGTCTCGGTCGATGCTATCCGTCCGACCTGCTGGCACCACTCGCGGATTGACAAGAGAATGAACACGAGCAGCATCGGCAGAAAGCCAGCGATTATCGTCACCGCTGTCCTCTTCCTGCTCGGCTCGCTGTTCATGACATTCGCAGGCTCACTCGCTGCCATGCTCGTGGGCCGCTTCCTTGCCGGGCTCGCAGTCGGTGCTACCGGACCCTGCGTCTCGGCATACCTCTCGGAGATCGCACACCCGAATCGACGCGGGACGTTTATCACGCTCAACGAGGTGATGCTGTGCGTCGGCTGCCTCTTGTCAGTCATTGTCAGCGGACTTGTTCAAAACACCAAGGTATGTTGTTGTGATATTTCGCTGCCTGGTCGAAGGAGAGTGGGAGTTGAGTAGGTCGAATCTGCTGTTCGTTTCGTGTGTTTGCGCGAATCTACAGGGCGGATGGCGCGTGATCCTCGCAGTCACGCTCATTCCTCCGGTCATCCAGTTGGTACGAACGATTGGCACCATCGGCAACGACAATATCTGCTGTGGCCTGACGAGAGTTGCGTATTGCATGATAGATCGGCATGCCGTTCCTTCCAGAGTCTCCGCGCTGGCTGCTCTCGGTGCATGATGCGCTACTGCTTGTAATGATCTCGAGAGTGATTTCAGACTCACCATGACTCTGTGCTTCGTTTGACAGAAGAATAAGACGCAGGAAGCCACGGCAGTCCACAAACGCTTGTTCAACCAGATCGGCGACTCTGACGCTCAAGTGAAGGAGCAAGTCGTAAGTTTGATATCCAATATGTGCACAGGTGTGCGGATCCTCACATCAGTTTATCTTGTGCACTCTCCCCCCAGCCTCTTAGCTACAGCGTGCGGCACGTATTGGAGACCATCGCAACCGACAGCCTGACTCGCAAGTACGTCCATAACGTGCTTTCTGCACTTTGCCTGAGTCGTCTGTCTCATCGACCGACGTATCCTCCTACTGCTCAGACGCGTACTGCTGAGTATGGCGATCGCTCTCGGACACAACCTCACTGGAGCCAACGCGATGCTTTACTACTCGAGCTACATCCTAGCTGAGCTCAACGGCGGCAGCACCGTGACGTCGGGCGTACCTCACTTTGCGAAAGAGATCGGCGTCGCAGTCGCGAAATTGGCCGGTGTGTGCGCCGCGCTCGCGCTGGTGGACCGAGTGGGGCGCCGCCCGCTACTGCTCGCGGGGTCGGCGCTCATGCTCGTGTCGTACGTGGTGTTCAGTGCGTGCTTCATGGCGCTCGCGAGCTCGCCGTCGTCAAGCTTCCAGACGCTCGGGCTCTGGAACCTGTACGCGTTCATCTTCGCGTGGAACCTAAGCTGGGCGCCGCTCATGTGGGTCGTGTGCGTGGAGCTGCTGGGCGACGAGTTCCGCTCCGTCGGCATGGGGCTGACGTTCGCCGTCTTCTGGCTCGGGAGCGCGCTGTCGAACCAGACGCTTCTGAGCCTCTTCCACCTGATCGGTGAGTCTTTTCGGCGGCAGAAATTGGTGAAGAAGACAAGCACTCACGGTCCGGTACTCTCGCGCAGGAACGAGCGGGACGTTCCTCTTGTACTCGGCGCTCACAAGCTGCTCGCTGGCGTTCGTGGTGCTCAAGGTGCGCTCTCACTGTTATCTGTTATCGTCCATGCCGTTCTTGCAGCTCACGACTGTGTATATGCATGTGTGTGTAGGTTCCGGAGACTGCGGGGCTCACGTTCGAGCAGATCGCGCAGCTCTTGGCGCGGCGCTCGGAGAGACACCAGCAGCTCCGAGTCTGATTCTGTCTGAGTCTGAAGTGTGGGGCTCATACTGGTCAGAGCGAGCGACGCCAGGCATGGAGGCGCAGTGGGAGGAGTTCGAGTGCATGCGTAGCATGTTCCACGTCCCCGACGAGCTCGAGTTCGACGCGGAGCTCGTGCAGGAGCACGAGCGTGCCGTGCTGCTCGGTGGCCCACCTCCAAGCGCGCGCCTGCAGTATACGATCCGCTACAAGGTGGGGCTCGACATACGAGGTGCCCGTGACCATCCATTGACTCAATAGACTTGCGTTTGTTGTCCTGTCTCCTCTGCGTAAGGAAGGATCTGTGCTTCGGAAGAGAGATCCCCGCGCTCGAGGTGACGTATCCCCTAGGCTACCCGCAGCATGATGCGGTCGAGTTCACCGTGCGCTGCCCGTTCCTGACCCGTCAGCAGACTGAGGCACTGCATTCGCAGTTGGTACTGCTGGCGACTGGTGCCGATGGCGAGGTCATCGTGCTCCAGCTCTACCAGCAGATGCTCGAGGTGCTCTTAGAGGCTCACCGCAGCTCTGCCGTCGACAGAAGTGCTGGCGCGCTGCCTTCAGATCTGAGCACTACGGAGCTGCCAAGCGCGACTTCGTCGCCCCACGCGACACCAGTGCTCGGCCGGCGAGCGATCTACTTCCACCACATCATCAACGCGACCAAGCGCCGAGCGATAAAGGAGTGGGCGCTGGAGCTACAGCTTGGCGGCTTTAGCAAGATCGGGTGGCCGGGAGTCGTCATCGTCGAGGGCCGCGAGCTCGACGTCCAAGAGTACGTGCGCCGACTGCAGCACTTACGCTGGAAGCAGATCGTCGTGCGAGGCGAACAGACCGAGACGAGCAGCGATCCGATGACGTCCTCGATCGACGTGATGCGGCGGCTACCACGCGGCTTCCAGGAGTTCCCCGAGAACGGCATGTCGGCATTGTCAGCAGCGTGCCGCGATGCTGGCGTCGAAGAGCTCTTCCTCACGACCATGAAGATCTACGGCCGCTCGGACACTTCAGAGCCTGACAAGCAGCAGAATGAAGGAAGACGACGTAGCAGCAGAAGGAAGGACACACAGCATACCACTTGATACGTGCACGGTAGGCTGGGGGATACACGAGGAGAGGTTGCATAAGGAAACGAGTTGATTCACGAAGCATCTAGGGAAGTCTACAGTGTAGTTACACGCGCTGCTTCTTCTTCTTCGACGCTCCCACAGGAGAAGCCTTGCGTCCACTCGCAGCAGGCTTTCGACGCTTGGACTTGGACTCCTGCTTCGTTGCCTGCTGCACCGCTTTCTTACCTGCAGGCTTCGCCATCTCCTCCGTCGTTTCCTCCTCCTCATCGTCATCGTTGTCTTCGTTGTCTTCTTTGCCGTCTTCCTTGTCCTCCTCGCTCTCACTCTCGTCCGACGTCTTCGCGTTGCCAGCGTCGAGCAGCTCTTCTACCGGGAAGAGGTTCTTCATCGACACGATGCTAAAGTCCACGAGATACGACTTCTGCAGCATGCGGTCGATGCGCTGGAAGTGACGCTCGCTGTACGCGATGAGTGCCTCGAGCGTCTTGTCGACGTTCTCGAGCTTCTTGAGTCTCGCTGGCGGCAGTTCGCGCAGCATGGTCGACAGCAAGACCTGGCACACGGTGCTATGCTTAGCGTTCGTGTTCCAGTCGCGCACCCACTCGAGCAGCGTCTTGAGCTGCTCGTCGTCGAGGCTCGTGACCACCTTCGTGAAGATCACCTCCGGCTCGAATACATCCGGGTCGATCGCCGCACCGCCGGGCAGCACGGGCTGGTCCTTGTGGCGCGGTCCCTCGAGCAGGTCGCGCAAGATCTGCAGCAGCCGGTTCGGGTGGCCCAGCTCGAACGCGAGCTGCACTGCCTCGAGCAGCTTGTCGTTGCGCAGGCAGTTGAAGAGCTCCTGCTCCTTCAGCAGCTTCGTCTCTTTCTCGAGCTGCAAGTTCTGCTCCTCCTCCTCCGTGAAGTCACGCCAGATGTTGATCGCCGAGTCGGCACCGCCGCTGATCATCTCGGAGCTGTCCTTCGCGACGGCGAGCGCCCAAATCTTGTCCATGTGGTTGTCGAGCGTCGCCTCGCACTCGTTGCTCTTGATCGTCCAGAGCTTCACGAGTCCGTCGGCGCCCGCCGACATGAGCTGCATGCCCGCGCACACAAACTGTACGTTCAGCACCGACGCGGTATGGCCCTCGAACGTCTTGAGGCACGTGAAATCCTTCGCGGACCAGACCTTGACGGTCTTGTCACCACTCGCCGACGCCAGGCACTGGTCGACCGGCGAAAACTCAACCGCCCACACACCGCGCTTGTGGCCGCGGCAAGTGCCTGCGAGCGCAAGCGTGCTGTTGCCGTTCCCACCCTGCGCGTGCCAGACCTTGATCAGCTTGTCTTGCGACGCACTCGCGATGAAGCGGTCATTCGGGGATACTGCGATGGCGTTCACATCCTTGTCGTGTGCCTTCACAGCACCGAGGGTCGCGAGCGCCTTCACCTCCACTGCACTCGCCTTCTTGCTGTCCTTATAGGCGCTGGCGAGCGGCTTGAGGCTCCACATCTTGAGCGTCTTGTCCGAGCTGCCCGTCACAAAGAACGCCGTACCCATGGAGAAGTGCGGGAGCTTCTGCGAGATGGCGATCGCTCCCAGCGCCTCCGTGTGGCCCGTACACGTCGCCAACAGCGTGCGCGTCTGGACGTCCCAGAGCCGCGCCGTGCGGTCCTTGGACGCGCTCACCAGCCACCGTCCGTCTGGGGACACCGCGAGTGCCATGACAATGTCCGTGTGGCCCGAGAGCAGCTCGCACGAGAGCGTCTCGCGGTGGATCAGGCGGATCTGTTCGCTGTTGGTCGCCACCGCGATCTGCTCGGACGGGCTACCGTCCGCGTTCGAGATGTACTTGAGGTTGAGGATATCGTCGTTGTAGCCGATGATCTGCGTCGTGCGCTTCAGGTGCTCGTTGAACACGAGGAAGTTCTGGTCCGCCGTCACGGCCATGAGCTCGCTGCGTTTGACATCCAGGAGCAGGCTCGTGTACTTGAGCGTGGCGGACTCAGGTGTCTGCTTGAACACCGAAGAGCACGCCGAGCCAGAGCTGCGCCAGAGCTGCAGCAGCCCGCTCTCGCCCGCCGTGACGAAGTGAATTGCCTTCGCGCCGCTCTCGCCGCTCATCTTCTCGCTGCTCGCGACGCACTTGAACGTCGGCGGCAGCACCTGGATGCCTTCGATAGCTTCGTGGACCACGACCGTCTTCGCCAGCGTGTTGTTGCGCAGATCCCAGAAGTTCACGACGCGGTCGCGCCCGGCCGTGAGCAGCGTGTAGCCGTCGGTTGAGAACGCGACGCACGTCGCTGGACTCATGTGGTCCTGGATGCACGCAAACTCCTTCTGCGAGTACAAGTCCCAAATGCGCACTGCGTACAGACACACATACATACACATACGGTCAGTGTCGCTATCTATCTATCTATCTATTTACCTCTCGTCGCCGATCACCACTATCACTGGTCTCGTACCAGTCGCGTCGTCGCTGCAGGAGACAAGCTGCAGGCGCTTGGGGTCTGGGTGGAACTGCACGAGCGTCACGATGCCCGCGTGGCGCCGGAAGTTGTGCGTGCAGTAACCCTTGTCGACGTCGAAGACCTTGACGGCGCGGTCGCTGCCGCCTGTCGCGAGCAGCGTGCCCGTGGGGTCGAAGGCCATCGCGAGCACCGGCGTCTCGTGCGCCTTGATCGTGCGCACGCACGTGAACGTGTCAAGGTCCCAGAGACGCAGCAGCAGGTTGCGGCCAGCGGTCATGAGCTGGTTGCGCCCTGGGCGCACAGCGAACGCCACGAATGCCTCCTTCTGCTCCTCCTGCGCCGCCCATTCCATCGAAATGAGCCAGCGCTTCCAAGTGCTGCTATCTACACAATACACACGTACATCTACGACATCCTGCTGCAGCGCGCGCCGCAGTTCGCCAGTCGCGGCGTCCACGAGCGCCACGTCGTCGTGGAGCATGCAGGCTATGAGCGCCGCGTCGCCGCGCGTAAAGAGCTCCACTTTGCCGCCCGTGTACACCCCTGCATGCGTCTTCACGGGCTTCCAGCTCTTCGAGAGCCCCGAGCGCGCCGAGTAGCTGCTCGCCATGGTCGTCAGGTGGCCGGAGACGTGCGTGTTGAGCAGGTGGTTGTGCCAGGAAGTGCACTTGAGTGTCGCTTGGCTTGGCCACTCGGTTGGTTTGACTGGCGAGCACTGGTTTGGAGGTCCCGGGGTTTTGTCATTAGGAAAAAGTAGAAGGAGCATGCCCAGATTTTCTTTTCAGATGCAAGCCAAATCTGAATGCGTTTTTAGAATAATCGACACCTTTCAGATGCGACTATTTGAAGCTGAAGTTGAAGATACACAACCAGCTCGTCCTAAGGTTCTGACACTGACGCTACTGCTGTCGCGGAGCCTGCCGTATCTCTCATCGACTGCAACACTACGCTTCGTATCAATGCGACAGAAGCGTCAGATCGCGCAACTCTCGGGACTTCTCGTTTGAGGTTGGACAACAAGCACAAACCTTTTGACTTCCGCTTCAGCAGCACCATCGACAGCCGACCACAACCACCATGGGCTTGTGCCACAGCTCCATCGTCACCGATACAAACGGCAGGTCGCGCCGCCTGCCGAAGGACTACATCCAAGCGATGGACAAGTATCTACCAGATTTCAAGTTCCACGAGACGTCGACCCCTGCGCATCGGCTCACATGCGCCGGCCACTGGCACGAGGTGTTTCGCGAGGCCGCGTCGAGCCAGTCGAACAACAGCTCGCGGCGCAGCGCGACAGACTCCCAGGGCGCGTCACGCATCACTGCGCTCTACGACACGTTCTACAGCTACCTCGACCGGAACTCGCCCGAGCTCAAGCCCATCTTCCGCTCCTCCATGCATGTGCGCAGCAAAGTGCTCGTGCACATCAGCGGTGGCATGCGCTCGATTCTCTGCTCGCCCAACTTCGCGGACCGAATAGCAGGGCTGACCAAGACGCACCTGCGCTACGGCGTGCAGATCGAGATGTACAACCCGCTCGGTAACGCGCTGTTGTACTCGCTGAGGGAGTGCTCAGACGGGCTGTGGTCTCCAGATATCGAGATGTCGTGGCGACGCCTCTTCTCGCACTGCAGTATCATCCTCATCATGCACCAGAAGCAGGAAGAAGATCTGATGATGATGGAGACCGTGGGTACCATGAAGGCCGTGCAAGTGAAAAGAGATCCCAGCAGCACCGGAAGCCTCGTCACATCCGTGAAGAGGTATTCCATCCGCGAAGAGGAGAAGAGCGAGGTAGACCTTTCCATCTCCAAGTAATCCGTTTATATACTGCAATGCATCAGGTTGGCACTCGACACGAATTCATACGATCCCATTAGCAAAGACAAGCACTAATTGATCATACAGGGCTGCCTGTGTGCGAGGCTACGTGGATGGGCTCCAGTTCCAGGACTAAGACATGCTGCCACTGAGTGTTGCAGTGCTGTCACCGACGTAGGGATCGCAGAAGGCTGAACTGGTATTGTTGCAGAGGCTACCGCCATCTTGGCGAAGTCACAGCTCGTAGTTTCGTTCGAAAGCTCATCATCTCACGACAGAACAGAATGTGGCCATCGTCACTGGTGGGCACCAAGGTATCAGTACCCTCTACATTGAGCCACTCGTGGTAGATGTCGAGGTCCAGTTTTGAAATACAAGTGAATCATGCATGCAAGAGCATTCAAGAGGGTGCATCTGAGCCGAGCAGCGACTATTTCGAGCGATGGCTCAGTGCATCGCGACCTGACCTGCGTGAGCAGGACTCAACACACTCTGAACAACGTCCAGGACAGAGCAACCTGCACACCAGCACTACGCATCCAAGCGCTCCTTTGTGCATCAAACGTCGAAGAGCCTCAACAAGAACGGCATCGGAGTGAGAACAGCGAGATCGCGCGCGCACATCTTACGCCGCAACATGGGTCAATGCTCGATCAAGCAGAACACCATCCTCTTGGGCGTCGGCATCGGGTCAAGTGAACACAAGCCCCGACGGCTCCCGAAGGAGCACATTCGCCTCATGAATGAGTACCTCTCCGACTTCAAGTACTATGAGACGTCCACGGAGGAGCATCGGAGCACCTGTGGCGAGTTCTGGAACCGCACTTTCAGAGAAAACGGAGACTCGCGCAAGTCTGGGTCGCGTCGCAGCAGCTGCGAGTCGCCAGCCCTTTCGTCGATCGCGCATCTGTACGACACGTTCTACAGCTACCTCGAACAGAACTCGCCTGAGCTCAAGCATGTCTTTCGATCGTCGTTGCATGTGCGCAGCAAAGTGCTTGTGCACATCAGTGCCGGAATGCGCACGATCCTAACAACCTCCAACTTCCAGGACCGCATCGAAGCGCTGACCAAGACACATTTGCGCTTCGGTGTTCAGATCGAGATGTTCAACCCGCTCGGCAACGCGCTCATCCACGCGATGAAGGAGTGTTCAGGGAGCATGTGGACTCCTCAAGTCGAATACGCATGGCGCCGCTTGTTTGCGCACTGCAGCATCCTGCTGATCGCCCACCAGAAGCTCACCCTCAACACCTCTCATTCCGGGAGACTGACTTCGAAGAGAGACTCGCTAGCAGTACGAGAGTCCGTGCACGCGACCATCAACGAGAACGGCGTTGAGCAGTTCCATACGTGAGTGGTGGTGTCGCGATAGGAATACATGTAGAAAGACTTTATCCATTCATGGATCGACTGTGCTCGCATGTATGTGACCTACTGTAGACAGCGAGATTCGCTCGCCGTCAAGTCATTGAAGGTCAAGCCAGGACTCAGATGCACGGAGTTCTACAGCTGATGTCCAGTAGCCATCTTGAAGGCTTGAACTTTGGAGAGATTTGTCTTCAGCTCTTATCCGAGAGAGGATATCGCCATCGACCTTGTCAGCCAACCTTCCGTATGTTTAAACAAGATACAAGTCAGTGCTTCATCCTTGAACTTGCAAAGTCGTCCTCGTCCTCGACACCCAGCGAGGATTAGTCATCACCGGCACTGTAGACGCAGAGCGCCCTCCCCCCCCCTCTCAAGCCCCGCAAGGGTAGATTTCAATTTACTCCGTACAGCTCACAACAAGTATCGTGCCTATCAAGCCCCCAACAGATCCGGCATGGGCTGCGGTAGCTCTGCTCTCGCCCACGACCCACGCGCAAAATACTCGAAGCAATATATGCACATCATCAACCGATACCTGCCGCACTTCGTGACCGACGAGCCGTCCAATAACGATGACCGTCTCACAGCGTTTGAGCACTGGGAGAAAGTGTACAAGGAGAACATCTACATGGAAGGCCACCAAATCGGGACGCACACGCCCATCGGCAAGCTCTATGCACAATTTTACGAGTATCTCTTCGAACACTCGCCGCACCTCAAGCCGCTTTTCCAGGCATCGATCAAGATCCAGAGCCGCGTGCTCGTGCACATCAGCAGCGGCATGAAGTCTCTATTGCTGTCGGAAGATCTCGTGCAGAAAGTCATGGAACTCGCGCTAGTGCACATGAAGATCGGCGTCAACCCGGAGGACTTTGACCCGCTCGGCGAAGCGCTCATCCAGTCCATGAAGCTCACTTCCGGTGAGAATTGGAGCGAGCGGACGGAGTGCGCGTGGCGTCGCATCTATTGCCACGCGTCGATCCTCATCCTCGTCAACATCCCGAAAACGAACCATGACGTGGGAGACTTCAAGGACGAACCATAGTCAAGCGAACATCTAACATATCAAAGCGAGGCTTGCCACGGATCTCGATTGTGTGTTGTATCTGCGCACATCTGGCAGCAGAGCAAGTTGTAGAGTGAGACGTATACTCTGAAAATGCCTGATGCGGATAAGATTTTCTCAGATTGAAGGACACACACTCCTGCTTCAAGTGTGATGGCGACGAACCTGCTTGCCGAGAAGCGCCGCCTGCGTGTGTGTGTGCACCTGTCCCTACCTGAGCTGGCACATCATATGCAGGGGGAAGAAGCACCTTGAATTTTACAGCTGAGAGTCTGCGCTTCGTTCTCATGACCAGAAACTTGCGAATGAGCAACTGGAGGAAGAAGCGCGGAGGCGCCAGCAGGAGCAGCAACTCGCACAGGAAATCGAGCGTCAGCGCATCGAACAAGGTGCACGGCTGCGACACATGCGCTTTGCGATTGATACTATGTGTATCTGGCCGCAGGATCACCCACTGCAATGCTTACTGGATCACTTGCAGAGCGTGCCATTGAACAGGAGCGAGTGGCAAACGAACGAGAGCGCGTTCAGCTCGAGCGGCAGGCGGAGTGCGACCGCATTGCGCGCCTCGAAAGGCATGAGAGTGAGGTTGTCGAGCGCGTCGAGGCGCGACTGCGCAGCGTTGGTACTATCTGCGTGGGCGAACTGGAGTTCTCGGACCACGACGCGCTCCCGCTGAGTGTTGCGGTGATCGCACTGAATGCGCTCGAAGCACCGATGGCGAATGTTGTCGAAAGTTCGTCTATCGCGCTTGTAGCAGACACGAGAGGTCTGCTGCACGTCTACGAGCTGGAAAACCGCGCGCACTTATTCACCGCGTACTTCAGATCTTCACAAGGATTCACGTGTCTCCAACAACCGAGTGCTATGGTGCGTACAGAGGAGCTTGTCTGGGACTCGTTTGCAATGCTCTACTTGCTAAAGTATGCGAGATTTCTGTACACCTGACCGATTATGTGATGCTGACATGTATGGCAGTCGGTCACTCGATCCGGATACTTGATCAGTAGGTGTACACACACACACATGCACACGTATTGCCCAGCAATGAACGATGGTGCTGACAGTTCTTTTTCAGTGTGTGATCAGAAGCGTCGTGGATGCCTCATCTTGGATCTTCGCATACTATTCGGTGCGTGTCGTGGTAGTAGCGACGATGTCCAAGCATCGAAGCATATCGATGGATCTCCTGCCGTTGTGTACTTCTTCGGCGACGATAGCAACGGCAAAAGCAGTAGACTCGCGTCACATCGAGGCATCGCATTCGACGACACTGCAAACGAGCTTTTCGTAAGCGACCAGTTGAACCACTGCGTTATCGTGTACACGTTCTCTCCCACTCCTGCAAACCGCGCGGCGCCATTAACAAGTAAGAGTGAGATCAACAAATCGAACAATCGCGCATGGATGGTGTTCAATCGCACATTCGGCGTAAAAGGGCACGACTCGGGACAGCTGCAGCAGCCGACCGGCCTCGACATCTCGCATTACCACGTAATTGTGTGCGACACCGGCAATAGCCGCCTAGCCGTGTTTGCGAAGCGCGGTAAGTATGTGATGAGCATTGGGACCAAGGGGACAAGAGATGGCGAATTCCACGACATCCGCGATGTCAAGCTGCTCAACGTCCGAAAGGTGACAAAGAGAATGACATTGCTGCAACGAAATCTATCGAGGGTGTGACGACCTGACGATCATGTGTGTGTGCGCTGCGGAACCGATGGACAGCGCGCGATCTCGAGAGGCATTGCGGTGAACGAGAACGCTGTCAATAACGAGCAGTTCGAAATCGCCGTCGCTGATCTCGGCAACTTTCGGATTCAAATTCTGAACGAGAGCGGCGAGTTTCTACGACAATTCTCACTCCTGAGCAACAGCCAGCACATAGCGCTTCAACGGGATAAGCTGAATGCTCTCGAGATGTTTCTATTGCACGAATATGCGGCTTTAGGAGAAGCCGCTGCAGGGGATGGGAACATAACGACACCGCTGGGTCTGCGTGGAAGCGCGATATACGGATTATCTGAACGACTTCACCCGAGCTGTTCAGCATTCGCTCGCATCACTTCAGCTCAATCGCAAGCGCGGGAGACTCGGTCGCGCATTCACTGTCCTCTGTCGATTGCCTACGCTCCTGCGAGGCGAGAGCTCGTGTTTGTCGACTGCGAGAATTCCAAGGTGGTGATCTGTTACGCTGACGGATCACGTACCAATTGGCTCCGACTGGCACAGCGAGAGGAAGAAATGCCTCATGTTTCAAGTGTTCACAGCTCGCTGCTACTATCTGCCGAGTGCGAGGAAAATAAGCAAGATCGGCTTTACGTCAGTGACCCCCAGTCACATCGCATTGCCGTCTTCGAGGCAACCTCGCTCGAGTTTCTCTTCTACATCGGCGCAATGACGTACGGAGACCAGATTTTATGCTCGTGCGGATATCTACCGGGAGAACTCCAACACCCGACATTCCTTTCGGCATTCGCAACAGTGAACAGCGATACCATGATGAAAACACAGCTTTTGGTTGTCAGCGACAGCGGGAACCACACTATCTCACTGTTTGATGCGTGGACAGGGGAGTTCTGTGGGCGAATCGGAGAAGGTTTCGGACATTTGGAGGCTTACTTCGATTCTCCGCACGGAGTTGCTGTCTTCGAAGATCGGCTGCTTCATGTGTGCGACCAGCGAAACCACCGCATTCAGGTATTCGATCTCATCGATCGCAGCTTCGTTCAAGCATTTGGTCGACAAGGTGGTGCTCCAGGCGAGTTCAGCTTCCCTGCCGGCGTAGCAGTCAGCTCAGCACTTCCGCAAGCAGACCCGAAGTGCAACTTTGGCCCACATCGAGAAGCGAAAGTCGTTGTTAGCGACACTGGAAATCATCGTGTGCAGATCTTCGCTGTCGCCGATTTTCACGTGCTCATGGTGCTCAGTGCCGATGTTACGCCGCTCGAGCAGCCCCTCGTGCCGATCGGAGTATTTGCGGAGCCTCGAAGCGGAGCCATTCTCGTGTGTGACGTAGCAAACAAGTGTGTCGTGATCTTCCATCGAGAAGGAACCTTTCTCGCGTCGTTCGGCTCGACTGTCGAGCCTGAGAACCGCTTTGATCGACCGATAAGCGTCGCAAAGAGTGCTTGCGGTCGAAAGCTGCTGATAGCTGATGCTGGCCGGTGTGACATCTGCACCTTCGAGCTGCGGAACAACTGAGGATAGGAAAGCGAAGTGTGTCTAGCTTCCGTGCATGTTGACGTGTCGAATGTGGTGGCGTCCGCGCTCGCGCTACTCGTGCAGACTGATCTCACTCATCTCGACGTCGTTTCTATTGTCCTCCTCGCCGTCTTCGTCGCCGTCGACGTTGCCACTTCCGTCTTGCCGTGCTTGACTCGGACTCTTCATGCTGCCTCGTGACGGGGTGTCTGCGCTCAGCGACGTGTACTGGTTTCGCCATCGCTTGTAGGTCACCGTCAGAAGCACGGCGCCGATAGCTGCAGCTGCCGCGACAATGATAACAAGGGCCACGGTCCCGAGCACACTACTCCTGCCGTCGTTCTCGTCTGCAGCGTTCAGGCTTGTGTCGCGGGTTCCGACGCGCGAGCTGCTCGACGCAGCGCCCGCCTTGGTTGAGTCGCACAGCGAGATGTACTCGCGCGGCGTCGTGAGATTAAACTTGTCTTCGAGTTGCTGGATGAACGCGAGGATGACAGGGAAGTTAGGCGTGCCCACACCAGTCGCTGCGTCCCATCCGCCAGCCGCGCCAAACGAATGCTTGCAGACCAATCGTCCACCCTTGCGCGCACCATTGTTCCCAACCACGACATCGTTGAACGCTCCCGGGTTCACCTCCGCCATGAAGTACAGCAGCGGGTTGATGAACCCGAGCGGACTTTTCCCTGCGTTCAGACGCGCATCGTTCCATAGCGTCACCATCGCACCGACCACTGGTGTGGATGCCGACGTCCCCGACACGCCCGTCACGTAGCCGTGAATGTACGTGTGGAAGTTTGCTCCGAGCGCCGAGATGTCCGGGTACGCGCGACCAGTCGTGTTGAAGTAATTTGGCGCATTTGGCACGCGGCGGCCTTGGAGATACCGTGTGACCGCCGCCTTCTGATACTCGGGGATCCCGTACTCGTTCGAGAACCCGCCGCCAGACGTGACCTGGCCGCCAGTCTCGCCGCTGCACACAACTTCTTCGTTTGTGCGGAAGAAATCTTTGCTAAAGTCCCCGCTGTTGAGTGTCATAGTCGCGCCAACGGACGTGATGTAAGGACTCGACGACGGCCACTGCGGACCGGCTTTGAGGCATGTCTCATTGCTAGGCAGCTTGGCGAACTCGGGACGCAGACCAGCCACGCCGTCGTCGCCGCTAGCGACCAGCACCGTGACACCTCGAAGTCCCATCTTGATGAGCAGCGTGTCGAACATACGCGCGTAGTCCGGCGAGAGACGGAAGATCTGCTCCTCGTCGTCCGAGTAGCTGATTGACACCACGTACGGCGGGTGGTCCATCTCGAGTACTTCTTCTAGGAACTCGACGAATGGCTCGTCCTGCGGTGAGAACGGGTTGCTGCCGTTCATCGTCCACATGTACGTCGTCGCGTTGCGTGCCACGCCTGTGATGTACTGGATGTCGAGCGACGCCTCCGTGGTCGGTTTCGACGGTACGTTCGCGCGTGTGCCCTTCTCGACCACGTTCGGCATCGGCGCGCCCGGAGGGAGGAAGTCCCGGACGAACTTGGCGAGGTCGTCCTGGTTCCAGCTCTCTGTATAAAACGACGGCACGCACTGCGTGTTGCGCTGGTTCGTGACTACCAGATCGTCAGGGATGCCGTACAGCGCGCGGATCTTGCCAAGCGTCCCACTCGCTGCAGACGCGGACGCTGTCTGCTTCTCGCGCGTCGCAGGCGTCGACGGCGCCATGGACGCCAGCGCACGCAGTCCGAGCGGGTGCGCGTTCACGTTGACGAACGCGATGGCGTCCTGCAGGTGCGCGGGGATCGCGAGGTCGCGCGCGGCGCGCAGGATCCGCGCGCCACCCGCGTCCTGCGCCACAAATTCGCGGATTTCCGTGCCAAAGAGCTGCTCGACGCGCTCCACCGTCATGTCTGCCTTGAGGATGTTGGACGCGGTGGAGAACGTGACGGCGCGAGCGAACGGCTGCAGCCAGCGGCGCACGGCGGCGAGCGCGTCATCAGGCGGCCGCGCGAGGCTGTCCGCATCCGCACGGCTCAGGTGGCGGCCGTAGGTGTCTGCGCGCGGGTCAGAGACGCGCCAGAGCTGCCGCTCAAGTGCGTCGAAGTCGCGCGATCGCAGCCCTAGAGCCAGGCGGAAGGTGGCGGACGGCGGCGCGCGCGCGCCCGCGACGAACGCGTCGCTAAGGAAGCGGCGCTGTATCTGCTTCTGAGGTGGAGCAGCGAGCGTCGCGCTCGCGAGCAGCGCGAGGAGCAACGCGGCGACGGCAGAGCGCATGGAGGAGGTCTGCGACGATCTGAGGAAAAGATGGGAAAACCAAAACTGGTGTGGCAGACACGCTCGATGAAGTACGAGAGTGTGCTCGCTTGGCACCGACTGTCTAGATTACGTTAGCAGCTTCCAGATGCCACTCCAGATTGGCTTTGTGGTCCATGTGGCGTCTAGACTACGGGCTAAACTGTGTGAGCAGGTTCGGGCTCGAGCCCAAATCCCACAGCTGTGTGAGCAGTCCATGGTGCTCAGGTCGTTCGGGCGCATCAGGTGGTTGTACAGGCGCCAGAAGCCTTGCACCTACAGTCCCAAGCCGCGTCAACTGACCCACACACTGCAGCTCCTCACCCAGTCCCTCAACCGCACACACCGTCTTG
>JAASFZ010000284.1:0-22681 GCA_023334075.1 Globisporangium nunn | reverse complement strand
TGCTAAAAAGTGGTGGAGCTATGGGTGAGAGAACTATCAGGTGTGGAGATCACAGGGAGCTGGCGCAGTCGGCCGACCAACCGATCGATCGACGAAGTGCTCAGACCTCGTGGGACCGTTGCGACGAGTGCATCATCGTCTGGTCGAAGTTGGCTGTGTGGAACGCGTTGAGGCTCAGCGCGCGCCGGCGCACGACGCCGTCCTCACCGACCACCTCGCGCGGCTCGTAGACGGGCGTGACGTAGAATGGTCGGTCGCCGCCGTTGCTGCTACCTGTCGAGTCCGGCAACGCCGTGCGGTTGATCGAGAGCGAGCAGAGATTGCAGATCGTGAGCTTCATCTTGCCCACGACCGGGATGTCGGCGTGCATCGTGTGCTTGCAGCGTCCGCACATGACCTCGCCGCACTTCTGGCAGTTGTACCGACGCTGGAACGTCCCGATGTCGTCCACGCACACGAAGCACGTCTTGACCTTGTCCGGCGCCATCATCTGGCTGTGCCGCATGAATGTCTGGCTCGCCACACGCTTCATGCTCACGTACTTCTTCAGGTGCTCGAGGTTCATGAGCCGGTGGCGCAGCCCTGACGCCGCGACCCACTGTGGCACGTTGCCCTTTAGGTCCGTGTACACGGCTTGCACAACGTCGAGCGTGCGGCGGTCGCGCCGGCTCTCGATGAACACGAAGCCCGAGCGGTACATGCTCCCGCGCACAAAGCCGTGCGACTTCTCCAAGTCCGGGCAGCTCTTGATCTTGACCGAGTGGAGGCAGCGCGCGAAGCCCCGGCGGCCGTCCGCCAGCGTGAAGCGGCGCTGGATCTCCAGGTAGCAATAGTCGCGGTTGCGCACGAGCACATACGGTGAGCGCACAGCGGACCAGCGGATGCCGATGAACACGGTGTTGTCGCGCACGTCGTAGGGTGAGATCTCGTAGAGGATGACCGAGTGCAGCAAGTCGGGCGAGAGTTTGGACTCGAGCTGCACGTTCGGGTGCGCCACGTCCACCTCGTACAACTCCATGATCTCCTCAAGCGGCGACTCGATCTGCGTGATGCCGCGGAAGTAGAAGACCGACTTCTTGGGATCCGCGCGCACGCGCACCTTCTCGACGCGGATCGAGTCGACCTGCTCGGCGAACTCCCACTTGAGATCGTCGAGCGGCGGCAGGCGCGAGTGCTGCGAGGCCGAGCCGTCGAAGCTGCCCTCATCGTCGGACTCGCCGCTCGCGCCGGCGCCGGCAAACGCGTCGCCCGCAGCGAAGCGCAGCAGCTCATCGCACGCCACGTTGGCCTCGCGCGTGATCTGTGCCTTGCGCGACTCCGACAGCGGCAGACACCGGAACTTCTTCAGCTTGGGCTGCGACGATCCTCGCAGCGGCATCTTGTCTTGTGTGTCGGCGACGACGACGACGAGGCGGAAACCTTGCAGCAGACTAAGGTTGTCGGATCTCTACCGAGCGAGGTGACCAACAATGCGGGACGTGCCGTCTCGCTAATCGCCACGAAGTCAGGTGAATGGCTGAGAGTCGCGATGAATGTATGAGCTGCACGTCCGACACGGCGGCTTTTTGCTGCTTGCTCTGCCCGCCCTGCTGGGTTGCCTGCTTGTTTGCTGTCGGGGAAGATGGGAAGTGTGGTTTTGTAGAGACCACATGGGGTTCCAGAAGAAGCTCTGTGGAGCAGCTCCGGTCGGATCGATCGATCCCCTGCGAAGCTCGTCGTGGTCCGCTCCAAGAGCTTTCAGTCGCAGGGTCTTTGTCATGTGAGTAACGTGAGACGTCCCGACAATTTCTATTATGGTTGAGAGTTATGAGAAATAATGTATCAGAGGTAGTATAAAAAGAATCGAGTCATCAATAAAAAGAGGGTGAGGAAATGGTAGTTTCTAGGTAGAAAAGTATTGAAGAGCTCGTGGTTGCCCTGTTTGCAAGCTTCGATTATAGAAGTAGTATTTGTCCATACAGGTTTTAATTCGCGACGCTTCTTGCAGACCATTCACGCTTTTGACACGGTAGGCAGCGCAAGCGCAAACTTGGCTGCCTTGGAGAACCAACTTCGCCTGGATGCCATGCATAATGTGCTGGAAAGCATCGTAGCGCACATCCAGATCGCCACTAGTGCAAAAGTGCCAGTGCTTCATGTTGCAGCAACAGCAGCAATGTTTGCGATAGAAGGAAGAAACTGCACCAACTACCTCGGATCTCGACGGATCGTCGATCGCCAGTCAAAACTTGCGTGTGCTGAGTTTGTGGTGGAACTGCTTCTCTTCCTGGACCTCAAGGAAGCGCAGGTGATTGCGAGCAAGCAAGCGTCTGCTGATTGTCGTCTTTGCTGCTGAGTCTTTGCTCGATCGATCCAAAGTCGCCAGGTGCAGCGAACCCAACTGAACTTGTCCTTGAGTGTACAAGAGAAGGAAAACGGTGAGCCTTTCGATGTGAGAGATCGTAGATAGCCGCTCTCCTATCGCCGCATCATGAACCGCTGTGACACCTCAATGAAGGATATCATTCCGACTCGGTCAAGGCAACATGATGCTGGTCAAATGGTGGGGGTTGACCAAGGTTGTGTGTCGGCCACAAACCACAGCAACAACGAGACGAGTGGCAGGATCCGCTTTCTGCGCGAGATCCGTGTCACCGGCGCTGACGACGACCGACCGCTCGATTTCCCGCGCAGCTTGGAGTCACGGTGGCAGCGACGAGAAAGGAACAAGCAAGCGCGTCTCTCTGCTCCTTGACTCATCTCTCGACTGTCGCTTTCTGCGCTGTGCGAAGTCAGGATCCTCGATAACCGCTGCAACCCATGGTGCGAGAGCGGCGGTGACGCCGCGTCCAGAACCGATGAGACCACGCTCAGAAGTACTCCACCAACAAAGTCGGTTCAACCAACCAACCAAAAGAGTGTCCTTACCGCACACTGCTCCGCCCTGTCTACTGATCTCGTGCCACTCACTTGCCTGTCGTGCCGTCCAAGACAAAACAAGCACAGAAGGTTCTACAAACTTGCGAGAGAGCCGCCAGCCACCAAACTGCAACGTAGTGGTGGTGGTAGTGATGAATCAGTAGGCGACCGAGGCGGGGCGACCGGGGTATGCAGGGTGAGTCAGCGGGCAAAAGAAGTGGTGAGTCAGTGGGCGACCGGGATACTGGCAGTATGTATGCAGGACACAACACCAGTTCGCACACGCAACGAAGCCAGCTTCGACAATCGAGAGCCGTCGAGATTTCTTGTTCCATGCAAGCGATCCGCTGACCACACGCTCCGCTTCCTACACACGCAAAGCAAGCAACCAGTGGCAGTCTGACTTCCTGACTCAACACTTCCAGTTTATCAGTCTGGCATCCACTCGGTGCTCTCTCGGGTCCAGAGTCCACTTGACACTCACTTCCTCTCTCTTGACGAGCGAGCGCTTTTGTGAGCCAGGCGCTAAACATGCATACACACGCGCACGAGCTCACATCTTGGACGCTTGGTGCTGCTCGCGAACAAGCTCGTAGATCTCGTCGAAGCTTGCAAAGAGCGCTTGCTGGAACTGCTGTGCCGTGGTGCGCGGTAGCGGCCGCTTCGATCCGAACGATGCTGCAGACGTCGTCGACTCAGACTCGTCGAACGACGAGATGATGAGTGAGAGGAAGTCGCTCTCGACACCGTAGCAGACGCCGACGCCGTGACTCACCATCGGCACGAAGCCGCCCCAGAGCCACGGGTAGCCGGACACGTTGCTCGTCGAGAGCACGAAGTTGCCGCCACCGCCGCTCTTCGCGAACGCCGGGTCCGCGTACAACGCGTGCAGCTTTTTCCCAGAGAGCAGTGCGGCGACCTGCAGGCCCAGCAGGTGACGGTCGATGCCTAGAGATAAAGCGTGAATATCGTTGCACTCCAGCACGCGCACGCACCGACTACAACACGCACCTTGGCCGGTGAGCGCAGCGACCGTGAGCTCCTTGTGCTTCGCCATCGCAGCGAGCAGCTTCTCGTAGGTATGCGACTTCGGCGCGTTCGCGCTTACGGCGCCCAGCCATGCCTTCACTTCGCTCGTCACGGTCCGGATCGTCTCGGTGCGGCCGTGGAGGAACATGCGCGTGTGACCGCTCTCGTACGTCGGCACACAGTCGCCGAAGAGCCGGAAGCCTGCGAGCTGGATCCCCATCTGCACGAAGACGTCGGACGCAATCCCGACCTGCTTCAGACTCACCTTGCCGTACTTCTTGTTGCGCACCACAGCGATGCGGAGCGCGGCGCCCTGTGTCTTGAAACGAGCAATCGCTACCGCAATCGTCGCCTTGAGCTCAGATGAGAGTCGCCACGTGAGCACCTCGGGCGGCGGTAGAAAATCGAGCGAGTGATGGCGACTCTCGATGAACGTCTCGAAGCCGCCGCTTCGGTTCAGGTAGCGCTCGCCGAGCCAGCGATACATCGACTGCAGTACAGTCGCGTCCGCGTTTGCGTGCTCCATGTTCGAGCCGACCATGCCGTTGCGGAACACGATATACTGGAAGCTCTTGTCGTACCAGCGGTTGCCAGGGCTGTCGGCGGCGCACGCCTTCGCCAGTGCAGACGGGGTGGTGGGCGTCGTGCTGTCGAGGCACACCGCGAAGAGGCTGCGCTGGATCGTTTCCAGATTGTCCTGATTGAGCGCGTCGTAGGCGATGAGCGCCTGGCGCGCCTTCGCCCACTCGTCTCGTCTCATTGACGTCAGCGCGCCAAGGAAGCGGCCATTGCTGTTGTCATAATTATGACGATCGCTGCTACTGATCGACGCCGGGCGCTCGAGCGCGTTCAGGTACTTGGAGTGTTTGAGGATGTGCACGAGCTGCGCCTCGAGGTCGCCGATCGTCAGCAGCTGGCCCTCAGCGTCGTACACGCGGAGCACGAAGCTGCGACCTTCGCAGAATACCATAACGTGCTGTACATCGGACATATCGTAGCGCTGCAGGAAGAATGGAGCAGTCGTAGTGACATCACTCAGCGGATAGCAGGAGTTGCTGAGATCATATCAAAGACAACAGACTGCACCTCAAAGGAGTCGACAGGGGAGCCCGGGATGCGGCACGAGCTGAACACCCGCCGGAACATGTTCATGCACAGCTCGCGGCCGCCCATCTTCTCAACCGTCACTTTTTCCTGCTTGAGCAGCTCCGCGTACTCGCACGTGTAGCTGCGTGGTCGAGGGAAGCGGGCACATCGTCACTCTCCCTACTTGCGCCGGAACCTTAACGTCAAAAACTCAAAAGCTCCCACCGAATGGTCTCCGCCGCGCGACGCGCCTGCGAGACCGGCGCGTCAAAGTCCTGGAAGGACCCGAAGCCCGACACCATATTGATGTAGAGCGCGTTCGGCGTGCGGTCGCTCAAGTACGCGGCGTACTCCCACCATTCCTCCAGCTTTGCAGCGCACAAGGCTCATGATCAGTTGCGTCGCACACCTCACCGGCACATTTCTTATGATATACTAACCCAGTTCGGGAGCTCCTTGGCACGCTGCAGCAGCACGCGCTGGAGCTGCTCTCCCTCGCCTCCAGGCTTCCCAAAGTCCTCGGCCAGCGCCTTGGACGCTGACAACTCGCTCTGACCGCCATAATTCCCAGCAGCAGCATTCGTGGTACGAGACAGTAAAGACATCGGCCCTTGCTACCGACTCGGAAGCAGCAGCAGCAGAAGCTCGTCGCAGACCTCGGACAGGAATGGTTCCAGTGACCTCACGTAGCGCTCGAGCGTGTCGCGCAGCTCCGGCACCGGCAGGCGCGGCAGCGACGCTTGGTGCGCGAACCTTGGCATCCGCACGGCACGGCCGCATATAAAGTGGCAGTGTTAGGAGGCGTAGAGCACGCGTGGAAGGAGGCGGTGCGCGTACGTCTTCGTCATTTGCTGGGCTCGACCGATTCTTGGATTTTGCCGATCCAGAGAAGACGCGCAACGTGAATTTTTGAAACTAATCGTGAACTACACGTCCTCGATTGCTGCTGTGAACATCAAGTGCCCTGGCGGAGACGTCGCGTCGGCACACCATGCGTTCGGCCGACTCGTGCACGTAGAAGCCGTTGGTGGACGGGCGGACGGCGGCGGCGCTGCAACACCACTTTATCACCAACGGAAGCCTGTTAGACCTCGCGAAGGCGCGATCTTTCGCGTCCTGCGATCTTTCGCGCAGCACTCGGGAGCTCTTCGCAAGCACTTGAAGAACTTCCCGAGCAGATAGCTCAGAGCAGAATGAACGCTGGAGTCCACGCGAATAGCAAGGAGACGACGCGACAGTCTGCGTCGTATGTTGCGCTGCTCACGCCCGTGTCGGGGAACAACACCGGCACTCAGTGGCGAGAGCGTGAAGACGAACCGGCCGATGCGAGCGCCGCCCCCAAAGCAGCGCTGGCACCGCTGCTCAGCATGTTCTCGTATGCGGATCGGACGGACGTGGGCCTCATGGCTGCCGGCACCATCGGCGCACTCGTTGCAGGACTTGGTCAGCCGATCCAGATCATTCTCATCGGGAACGTCCTCAACGCGTTCAATCCGATGGACCTCCCGGACGCGCGTCAGCTGCGCGCAAACGTGAACTCCGTTGCACTCAACTTCGTCTGGGTCGGCATCGGGATGATCGTCGGTGGCTTTGTGCAGGTCTCGTGCTGGTCGTTGACGGCTTCGCGTCAAGCGAAGCGCATCCGCAGCGCCTACGTGCGCGCCGTCCTGACGAAGGAGATCGGCTGGTTCGATCTGAATGACTCTAAGCAGCTCGCGGCGCGCATCGCGGACTCGACTGTGAGCATCCAGGAGGGCATCGGGCGCAAGGTCGGCGACGGTATCCACTTGTTCTCGATGGGGTTCTCCGGGATTGTCATCGGGCTCGTCAAGGGATGGGAGCTCACGCTCGTACTGCTGGCGTTCTCGCCGCTGCTTGCGGTCACCGCGTTCATCACGATTAAGTTTGTAGCTGCTGCCTCGCAAAACAGTGTCACGTCGTACAGCGAAGCCGGGTCGATCGCCCAAGAAGCGATCGAGAACGTGCGCACTGTACACATGTTCAACGCGATCCCATTCTTTGTCGACAAGTATGCAGCAGCGCTCGAGAGCTCGACTCGAGCGGGAATCAAGAAGGGACTCGCGCTCGGGTGGGGAACCGGCATCATGTTCTTCATGATCTACTGCACCTACGCTGGCGGACTTTATTTCGGCGCGTACCAAATCTCGCACGACCAGCTCGGGAGCTCGCCGTGTGACAAGTCCAGCAGTAGCTGCTACGACGGCGGGAAGGTCATCTCGATCTTCTTCGCCGTCATCATGGGAGCCATGGCGTTGGGGCAAGCGAGTCCGAGTGTGCAAGCGATTTACGCGGCGCGAGCCTGCGCGTTCGAGGTCTTTCGCGTAATCAAATCCGAGTCGCGTGTCAACCCGCTGGACGAAGACGGTCGGATCCTGACCCACGTGGCTGGTCGAGTCGAGTTCCACAATGTCACGTTCGCGTACCCCGCTCGGCCAGAGGTCAACGTGTGTCGAGAGTACTCGTTGTCGATCGCAGCCGGCGAGACTGTTGCGCTCGTGGGGTCAAGCGGGAGCGGGAAGAGCACGATCGTAGCGCTCCTGGAGCGGTTCTACGATCCGCAAGCTGGGTCGGTGCAGCTAGATGGCGTCGACATCCGTGAGATGAACGTCAAATGGCTCCGTGCGCAGATCGGGCTTGTCGGTCAAGAGCCAGTGCTGTTCTCGGCGTCGATTCTGGAGAACATTCGCCACGGCAGTCCAACCGCCAGCGATGCACAGGTGCTCGACGCTGCAAGACGAGCGAACGCGTTCGACTTTGTCATGTCCTTCCCCGACGGATTCGACACGGAGGTCGGCGAGCGGGGCGCGCAGCTCTCTGGGGGACAGAAACAGCGGATCGCGATTGCTCGCGCGATCGTGAAGAACCCGCCAATCTTGCTGCTGGACGAAGCCACGAGCGCGCTCGATACTGAGAATGAGCGCGTCGTCCAGGAGTCGCTGGATACTCTCTTAGCGACCTCGAGGAGAACCACGATCATCATTGCGCATCGTCTGTCAACGGTCAAAGGAGCGGACCGCATCGCAGTGCACAGCGATGGCCGCATCATCGAGATCGGTTCTCACCGCGAGTTGATGGACATCCCAGACAGCCGCTACAGGAGCTTCGTGCACGCGCAAAGTGAGGAAACGGACTCGCTCGCTGACGCGAACGCACTTCCTGGGTGCTATGACTCATCGCTCAGCGTCTCAATATCACTGAAGGAGAGTCGACCGCGGCTGAGCAGCAGCATCCATCTTGACTCTAGTTCCCGTGCTCGTGTGAGAAGGAGGAAAGCAAATGTCGAGTTGACAGGTCCAAGTGCTCGAGACCACAGCGACGCTATCAAGAGCAGCGACGCAACGGAGCAAGTGTCAACGTCCCGTATCTGGCGTCTGAGCCTTCCGGACTGGAAGTACTTCGTACTTGGTGGCGTCGGCGCGATCGTGAACGCCGCTGTGTTCCCAGTGTGGGGCGTCATCCTCACGAAGATTGTCGTGCTGCTCTTCGATTTTGACAAGACGCCAAGCAAGATGCGCGAGGTCGCGAGGAACTGGGCGGTCAGTTTCGTGGCACTGGGTGTGGTCTTCGGCGTGTCGATCGTGATGCAGCACTTCGGCTTCGCTGTCGCAGCGCAGCGCCTTGTGACCCGCGTGCGGCTGCAGTCGTTTCGCGCGATACTGCGCCAAGAGATTGGCTGGTTCGACTTGGACGAGAACGCTTCTGGCGCTCTCGCGTCTCGGCTCGCGATGGATGCGGCGGTGCTGCAGGCAATCACGGCCGAGACGCTCAACCAGGGCCTCGTGACCGCCACGACCCTGAGCATCGCGATCGGGATCTGCTTCTACTATAGCTGGCAGATGTCTCTCGCGATGCTCGGGCTCTTCCCGATCGTCATGCTCTTCTCGTACGTGATGTCGCAGCAGCACGCTGGCACGCTGAGTCGGCGCTCGAGCAATGCCGCAGATGTTACTGCCGGTGCGCTTCTCTCGGAGGCCATCAGTTCGATCCGCACAGTCGCGTCGTTCGGTATGGAGCACCAAATTCACAGCGCGTACGTCGCGCATTTAGAGGCGTCGACGCAAAAGAGCATCCGCAATGGCGTCACGGGCGGTGCGGTCTTCGGAGTCTCGCAGGGCGGCATGTACATCAGTATTGCGCTGCTCTTCTGGCTGGGTGGCAAGTGGGTGAGTGAAGGAGCGATCCGCTTTGAGGACATGTTTATGGTCATGATGGTCCTCGTGCTGAGCACGTTCGCGGTCGGGCTCGCAGCCCAGAACGCCACAGACCGCTCCCGAGCCACGCAGGCGGCGCACAACGTCTTCCGCGTCATCGACCGCGAGCCGCTGATCGACAGCTCATCCTGCACCGGCGACGTGCTGCCAGCCGAGCAGCGGCTGCGCGGCGAGATCGAGTTCCACGACGTCGCGTTCGCGTACCCGTCGCGCCCGGAGGCGCCCGTGCTCTCGTACTACAGCCTGCGCGTGGAGGCGGGACAGACCGTGGCGCTTGTGGGCGCGAGCGGCGCCGGGAAAAGCACGGCGATCGCGCTGCTCGCGCGCCTGTACGACCCGAGCGCGGGGCGCGTGACGCTTGACGGCAAGGACCTGCGCGCGTACAACGTGGCGTGGCTGCGCGAGCGCGTCGCGGTCGTGAGCCAGGAGCCTGCGCTCTTTGACGGCACAGTCGCCGACAACATTACGCTCGGGAAAAGCGCGAGCCGCGACGCGGTCGAGCGCGCCGCCCGGCTCGCGCATGCGCACGCGTTCATCAGCGACTTCCCGTGCGGCTACGACACGCGCGTCGGCGCGCGCGGCGCGCAGCTCTCGGGCGGACAGAAGCAGCGGTTGGCGATCGCGCGCGCGCTGCTCCGCGACCCGGACGTGCTGCTGCTGGACGAGGCCACGAGCGCGCTGGACGCCGAAAGCGAGCAGCGTGTGCGGGACGCGCTGGACGCGCTGCTCTCGTGCAAGCAGCGCACGACGCTCGTGGTCGCGCACCGCCTGGAGACCGTGCGCGGCGCCGACGCCATCGCGGTCGCCTCGACGAGCGGCGGGATCGCGGCAGTCGGCAGCCACGACGCGCTGGTGGCAGCGGCAGATGGCGGCGCCTACCGCGCGCTGGTTGCGAGGCAACTGGAAGAGTGATGGGCGCCCAAGAATCAGATTCGGGGCTGCATATATTATTCAGGCGGTGTGTGGATGCGTTAATTTGCTTTAGTTTCGAAATTTGGAGGGGAGGGGGGAGGAGGACGGAATCAGATCTGAGATTTGTCGCTCATTTTGAAACTAACTCATAACGAAATAACGAACTAAGTAGCGCAGCAAAAAGAACCTGCTGCTGCTGCTGCTGCCGCTGCCGCTGATTGACGCCGTCGCGCAGCTGGCTGGCGATGGAGACGCTCGCGAGCGTGTTCCCGGCGGTGCCCGCGCTCGCCCTGCAGCGCGTAGTGCGTCTCTCGCGCTCTCTTTCGCTATCTGCCCAAGCGGGCGAGCCCATACACTAACGAACAGAAGATGAACTGCGCAGCTCGAGATCTGCGACGGCGACGTGGAGACCGCGTCCGCGTGGCTGCTAGAGAACAGCTGGCGCGACGTGCTTGAGCGGGAGGAGGAGGAGGAGGAGGAGGAAGGCGGCGACGGTGATGACGGCGGCAGCGACATGGCGCAGGAGAACGGCGACGAGAGTGAGCGGCAGCCACCGCCGCCGCCTCTGGTGCCAGTGCGCACGAACGCTGGTGCGTCACCGCCCGCTGAAGAGACAAACCCGGGGCTGACGATCAGCGGCGGCCACCTGCACCTCCCTGGTAGCGCTGGCACTGCTGCCACTACTACTGGCGACGGCCACCACCGCCACGGATCGCAGGGCTACTTTGGGCGGCGCGGGAGCCACGCGGCGGCGATGCCTCGGACGGTCGAGAGACAAGACGAGCGCGACGGAGACTCTGGCGGCGAGCACGAGGGCGAGAGCGACGACTATGAGGAGGACGAGGACGAAGACGACGAGGATGACGACGATGACGACGACGACGATGACGACGCGCACTCGTTCTACGACTCGGGTGACGACGGCGCGTTCTTCCACGGCGGCAGCGGCGCGCTGGCACCGCTCGCGAAGCGCGTCAAGATCACAAAAGCGGATGCCGACGCGGCGGCGGCCAGGGCGAAGCAGGACGCCACGCAGGAGATGTACTGGGTCGCGTTTGACGACCAGGTCGTGCGTAAGACGCTGATAGGTGCGTTTGCGTGGACGTGGCAGAGTGATGAAACGTCACGCGGGCTCACCCGTGGGCGTGGCTACGACAGAGCTGCTCAACACGACGCTCAGTAAGCTCGCGCACAGCAAAGTCACGCTGCTGAATAAGTCGACCAAGCACATCGACGAGGTGCGGGCAGGTTCTGTTCTGTTTGAGATAGTGTTGCTCTAGTGGTAAGGTTGTGTTGGTAAATTGCGGATGGGGTGGTGCGAAACAGCCGGAAGCGAAGCAGAAGCTCGTGTCGGTGCTGGACGCGCAGCAGGACGCGTTCGACGCGAGCGAGCAAACAGCCCAACCGGCAGCGTCGACACCACCGACAGGAGCACGGCGCAACGGCATCGACCACATTCTGAACGACGCGGACGCCGCGCCCACGCGCGCCCCCGACGACGAGACCAAGCCCGCGGCAGGCCAGAAGCGGAAGCGAGTCGCAGAGGACGCGACGGTGCCTGCCGCCGCGCAGGGCTTCTTCGTACGTGCTATGCTGGTGCTTGAATGGAAATGTGCATTGTTAACTGCTGAAGGAAGACAGGCGCTGATGATGACTGCTCTCTCGTCTTCTCTTCGGCAGGCGCACTTCTTCTCGGTGAGCGATCTGGACATGATCTGGCGCTCCGTGATGCACGCGCACCTCTTCAACGCCCGCTTCGGCGATATGATCGAGTTCCACACGGCGTCGTGCGGCACGTATGTGCTCCTTCGCCTTCCTCTTGGTGGATTAGTATCAGGTCTGAGGAAGACGTCTTCTGACTCGTGTCTGGGACAGGTTCGACCGGCGGGACTTTGACGAGCTCATGCACATTCACGCGAACGTGGCGTCGTCGCGCGCGGCGTCGCTCGGACTCTCGCCTGCCGCGACGCTCAAGTGCTGTCTGATCCTGCCATGCGGTGCCGCCGAAGACGAGATCTTCCGGGTCGGCAAACACCTGCACAGTCTGCTGAAGCTGCAGGGCTCGCTGTACTACCGAGCGCTAGCGGACGCTGCGACCGTGACTCCAGCAGGTCCAACTGCTGGTCTTCCAAGAGAGGCGAGTAGCAGCAGCAGAGGCGACGGGTTCTCTACGCGCTCGGCACGACTGGAACTGCTGAACGAAGACGGCAAGATGACGGAAGACTCGTTCCGGCGGTTCGCGCGGTACCGGATCAAGAAAGAGGAGGTGCGAGGGGCTGAGCAGCCGTTGGATGAGATTAGCGGCGATGATGTGTGGACTGAAGGAGCGAAACGTATTGCGTGGTCGTCTCTGTCTGTTCGCGCAGCTCGAGGCGGCTGAGAACAAGGACGCCCGCGCGCTCGGCCCCGACCATTTTCTGGCGTACCAGCAGCAGCGCAAGGTGGAGTTTTGCCTGCAAGTGCTCACGGCGGACGGATGGGACCGGCGCTTGAGCAGTTAGGAGGCCAGAAACATTTATTAAGAGTGCAAGCATATGGTGGTGGACGCGTCGGCCGTGTGTGTGCGTGCGCGCGCTGCACACACGCCACGTCACGCTCTCCCGTCAGGCAGACACACCTCAGTGAGTGCGCGAGTAAGTAAGAAACACGAGAGTCGAGACAAAGTAGCATAGAGGACAGGAAGAGCGAATCGTTTAGCAGACCGAGTCGGCCGCATCGATGTCCGGACGCGTTGTTGCTGCTGGCGGCGACCATTTCGATCCGGAGTCTACGGTGACAAATCGTCGGTCGTAAAGCGCGCATTTGGTGGGTGTCGCATTGCCGTCTTTTGTCGCGGACAGCGCAGCTTCCTAGGGAGAAGGCGGTGATGAAGGAGAACCGCGAAAACTGGACTCGGTAGGAGGCGCCGGCGGCGGCAGATGCAAGGCTACATGTCGGGCGATTCTGGTGAAGGAAGGAAGGAAGGAAGGAAGGAAGGAGGGAAGCATGAGTTTGCGTGTGTGTGCTGTCCGAGCGAGTCTGCTCGAGGTTATGTGGAGCTCCTCATAACAGAAAAAAGCAACCCGAACCGCTTGGCGTTTATTAAAATCGTTATACGCAGTCGACAGCTGAGCTTACTTGGACTATACTGAAGTCTACTCGCTAGAGAGCGCTTTTCGTCACACACACACACACACACGGCAAAGAGGAAGGGCCAGTCACCAAGAGCACGCGAGTCGCGCGCACGCGGGTGGGAGTGCGAGTGCGGCACCACCACAGCCGCCTCCACCGCCTCCACGGCCACCAGCGACCCACACTCGCGAGCGGATGCTGGCGCTCGACGCGTTCGAGAAGCGCGGCGGGCGGCCCCCGACCGCCACCTCGAGCTTCCTGCCTACCGCCTCCGCCGCCGCCGCTGCTGCTGCTGTAACCAGCGAGAGCGGCCACCTGCACCTGCAGCCCCACCAGCCGCCGTTCGAGGCTGCGGCGCCGCACAAGGACGACGAGTGCGGAGGCAGCTCCGAAGACGACGGCGAGCTTCTGGGCTCGGAACGCTCGAGGCGCCGTTTCGTCAAACCGACGACCACGACGTACGAGCACTGCTTCTCGCGCAACGCCGGCAAGAGCGGTAGCGCCGGGCGCAGGTACGCGCGGCGGGCGGGCGCACAGCCGCGCGTCGGGCTCGCGTCCTACTCGTTCCTGCACAGCAGCAGCAGCAGCTCGGCGTCGCTGGCGCTGGCGGCGGCGGCAGCTGCAGATGCTGCAAGCGATGGTTCGCACCCGTCAACTGCGCTGCAGGATGGTGCTGGCGCTGGCGCTCGCGCCGCCCCGCGCACGCCGGCGGTGTCGTCGCTCTCAAGCGCTCTGCAGGAGCTTATGCACGGGCGCCACCGCGCACTCTCGAGCTACGTGGACGCGACGGCGCCGCAGACGAACCAGCGCACGTTCGTGGTCAAGCAGGACAGCGACGGCACGTTCTACGTCGCGTCGTCGACGGGCGAGAAATTTGCCGCTGACTCGGCGATCGGGAAGGTATTTTTGCAGCCGGCGCCGGAGCGGAAGAGCTCGGCGGCGTCGCTGCATGGGCTCCCACCGCATATAGCAGTCACTACCGCAGGGTCGTCTACAGACAACGAGCCGACTACGCACGGTGCAACAGCCTTTGCCGACCCGATGCGGAGATCTGATCTAGACTTTTCACGCGTGCCGCGCAAGTCGCCTGTCGCAGCGCTGCGCCGCTCACTCGCGCGGCGAGAAAGCGTCGAGGCAGACGAGAGCTCTCGCCGGAGCTCGTTCGCGTCCTCCAAGGTCAAGCTGCTGGGACTGTCGACCATCAAGTCCAAACTCACAGCACGCCGGAACTCGTTTGTGCGTCGGAACTCGCTGAACCGCGGTAGCGACCGTCCGATGACTCTCAATGACATGGCACTGCACGAAGAGGACGATCCCCCGACGCTCCTCGGTGGTGACGAAGACCTCTCTTTCCACGTTCTAGAGGACGAGAATGCGCTCCCGATGCTCGATCCGGACCTCGTAGACGCTCGCGCGCGCGGGGACTCAAGCTGGGAGGTGGCCCCGCCTGCTCCAGTTCTTCCTCCCAGACCGACGGTGGATAAATCCCAGATCGTGAACCGGCCAATCCCGTACGCGTCTGGGAGCTTCAACGACAATGATGATGACGACGATGATGACGACGACGACAACTTGCTGAATCGCTCGTTCCTGAATGTGCGCGATATTGAGTTCAACCCGCGAACGGACAAGGACGCAGCGCCTGTGAGCGTGTCCGTAGACGTGCTCGAGACAGACGCGTGCGAGGAGGACGAGCAACTGCATCACCAGCAAGCGGACAACCGTGCGACGTTCGATGAGAGCCGTGCGACGTTCGACGAGAGCCGCACGTCGAATGCGACGCGAGACTTTCTTAGCGGCTACCGCGGAAGCTCACTCAGCGCGGGACCGGGAACGCGCATGTCAGCAGGGAACGTGTCCGAGTTCCTCGGCGGCTTCAAGGGCCAGCTCTCGACACGGCGCACGAGCATGGGCCAGGACGGCGGCGGATACACGAATCGCGCGCGGTCGGTGCGCAACAGCGCGCGCAAGTCGGCGGCTGCGAGCGCCGCGAACGCGGCGGCGACGGCGCTGACGCGCAAGCTCCGCGACGCGCGCAGCCGCATCCCGTTCGAGTTCCGGGATGACCTGACACCGCCGAGCAAGGCGAAGAAGCGGAGGCACGGCAAGAAGCTGCGTGTGCGCTGGGACCTGACGCTCTACTGCCGCGAGTTCGAGGTCGAGTCGGAGGATGAGGAGGAAGCCGCTGCTACCGCTGCCGCCAACATTGTTAAGGCGCCGTGGGAGTACCGCGACTCGGAGGAACGCGAAAGCGATGACGACGACGAAGATGACGAATGAATGGAATGAAGGGGCAAAGTGTAAGTTATCAGCAACGGTGGATCAGTTTTGAAGAATGCCAAGAGGATCTCTCTCTCTCTCTCCCTTCCGTCCCTCCCTTCCTTATGACGACGCTCTCGCTCTATCGGCAGCAATGTCGCTTTGCTGCCGGCGCTTTGCATCTATCTCCAACGTCCTACTCGTTCACGTTGTGGTGGATCTGGTTCACGTCCTCGTTCTCGTTCAGCGCGTCCAGGAGCTTCTCGAACGCCTCCCGGTGCTCGCCCGCGAGGTCCACGAACTCCTTCGGGTTGTAGATCAGCTCGACGATCGACGGCTCGAGCCCGGCCTTTGCGAAATTGTCGCGCACGAGCGCCAGGTCGTTCGGCTCGCACGTGACCTGCGCAAGCGCTTCGCGGAGCTCCACGTCGTCAGCCCCTGCGTCTAGCTGCCGGATTTGATGCACACAAGTTGATCCAGTTAGATGCTTCCTGGCACGCTACACCTCGCGCACACTCGACCCAATCAGCGCCCTCCGTACTGCAATCTCCATGAACTCGTCCTCATCCTGCGCGACCGGGTTCGACGGCGACAGCTCAATCTGAACAAGACAACGCACGTATACGCATACACAGAACGACTCGGAGTCACTCTTGCGCTCATGACCCGGTGACGAATTGAAAGTAAGAGAATCGGAAGCTACCTCCAAGTAGCCCTTGCGCTCGAACATCCACGAGACCGAGCCGTTCGTGCCGAGGGAGCCGTCGTGCTTGCCCAGGATGTGGCGCAGCGCTGGCGCTGTGCGGCGCTTGTTGTCGGTCAGCGTCTCGATCTGCGCAAGCAGCCAACCCACCACTTGAGCTCTCCATCCATCCACGAACACATCATGGATGCCCACGCAAACGCACAATGAACGCGCTGCCGCCCGGGCCAGAGCCCTCGTAGAGCACGGTCTCTGCGTTCGCGCCTGTAAGGAAGTCGCTCGCTGTCAGTGAGCTCCCATTGTCTGCCGACTAGTCGCCGAGAGCTCGCCGCACCGTCTTTGCCGTCGACGCCGCGCTTGATGGCCGCGTCGATCTTGTCTTTGGGCATGTTGGCCGCCTTCGCCTTGCTGATCACCGACGCGAGTCGCTGGCGAGTGGTCGTCATCAGAGGCGCGCGAGATTACAAGATGCTTCGCATACGCAGACAAACGCTCGCGCGGAGATCCGGACGCTGCTGCACACGCACCACATTGTTGCGATCGCCTGCCGTTGCTGCTCGTGCATCCATCCATTCGTGCATTCGTGCATTCGTGCATCGAGCAGTCAATATATTGTTGACTCTCTCTCTCTCTCACTCGCTCAAGCAAGCGGAAAGCCAAGGAGAAATCCACGCACCCTTCGAGACGATCATGAGCTCCCGCGCCAGCTTGGCGTTCATCGCCGTGCGTTTCTGCTCGCATCGCCAAATACAAACAGCCAGTATGATTATAGCGCTTGTCCGAAGCCCCAGAAGTTCCCCAAGCGCACCGCGTCCGTCGCGTTCTTGCGGCCCTGGATCGTCGGGCCGCGCCCCATCCACCGCACGCTCTGCAGCCACACACCGCCCGCCGCGTGGCGCGCTGCCGTCGCACGCAGCGCCGCAGTCACACGCATCGCCATTGCCAAAAATGCGATAGTGACATTCTCAAGGAAAGAGAGATAAGGAGGCCATGTTCTCCCTTGTTAATTTCACTAGCCGACGTGCGCAGCCAGTTCTCGTGGCCAATAAAACCAGACACAAGCGAGCGCGACAATGAGCCAAGCGGCTGACGCCGCCGACCGGCGCAAGTTCCAGGAGCTGCAGGCGTCGTCGCCGCCGCCGCCCCCGCACTACCAGCACTACATCGACGGTGAGGGTAACTGCATCGAGGCCGCTGAGAGCAGCACCAGCACCAGCACCAGCACCAGCTCTACCAAGACCAGCGACGCAGTGGGCGAGGAGCTCGTGCAGTGGCTCGAGAGCTGCGGCGCCGACTCGAAGAAGCTGCTGTTGCAGCAGTATGCGCCCGAGGTGCGCGGCGTGCACAGTAAGAAGGTGCTGGTGCCCGGCGAGCGCATCCTCGCGATCCCCAAGCGCTGCCTCATCACGGTCGAGATGGGCAAGCGCACGGCCATCGGCCAGCAGCTGCTCGCGCGCAACCTCGACTTCGTCGCGCCCAAGCACATTTTCCTCATGATGTTCCTGCTCACCGACATGGAGGACGTACGTGCGGCATGCGTAACCAGAAGTCCAATCAATTAATTGGGTGGAGAGGGAGGCTGATGACGAACGAACGCCTTTGGCTTCTGCTGCACCAGATCGAGAACTCGTTCTTCAAGCACTACTACAACACACTGCCGTCGACGCTGCAGAACATGCCGATCTTCTGGTCCGAGGAGGAGCTGAGCTGGCTCAAGGGATCGTACATCGTGCAGCAGATCCAGGAGCGCAAGGCGGCGATCCGCAAGGACTACGACGCGATTTGTCGCGTGGACCCGGCGTTCGCGCGCTTCTCGCTCGAGCGCTTCAGCTGGGCGCGCATGATCGTCTGCAGCCGCAACTTCGGACTCACGATCGACGGTGTCAAGACGGCGGCGCTCGTGCCGTTCGCGGACATGCTCAACCACTACCGGCCGCGCGAGACGAGCTGGACGTTCGACCAGAGCCTCGACGCGTTCACGATCACGTCGCTTGGCACGATCGGCGCCGGTGCGCAGGTCTACGACTCGTACGGCAAGAAGTGCAACCACCGCTTCCTGCTCAACTACGGCTTCGCGGTCGAGGACAACACGGAGGAGGACGGGCGCAACCCGAACGAGGTGATGGTCGACCTCCAGCTCTCGCCCGCGGACGGCCAGCTCTTCTATGACAAGCGCGCGTACCTGCACGAGAGCGGGATCTACACGATGGACGCACGCCTGAGCCGCGCACACTCGGACCCGAACACGCGCGAGGGCTTCTCCTTCGCGCGCCTGATCGTGGCGACCGAGGACGAGTTCACGACGATGAAGCTCAAGAGCCCGGCACACTCGTCGCCGCCCATTTCATTCGCGAACGAGATCCGCGCGCTGCAGTATCTGCGCACGCTCATGACGACGCAGCTGAGCTTGTACGAGACGACGATCGAGGAGGACAACGCCGTGCTCGCGTCCAAGGCCTTCCCGCTCTTCTCGAACCGCATCCAGGCGCTGTTCTTCATCCGCGGTGAGAAAGAGGTGTGCCGGTACTACCAGGAGCTCGCGGACAAGGTCGTCCCGCTCTTCAGTCTGCCGCTGCAGGAGTGCAAGGACGAGCTGCAGCGCAATTTTGACGGCGACGACGACATCTGCCGCTACGCGCAGGACGTCATTGCCTATTTACTCTCGCAGGTGTACGGCGATGTGAGCTGATACGGCGACGTCGCACGACGATGCATAGGGTGGACAAGTAACTCACGCGCGCATCAGCGAGCACTAGATAGCAAGTAAGGACGAGTGAGCAGGTGCTGCTGGAGAAGGCGAGGTAGCCAGGAGGGAAAAAAGATAGTCGATGTCGATGTCTTCGTGTACAGTTTGGCCGGTCGGTGTCCTGAGACCTCGTTAATCGCCGATCTTTACCACGGCTGTAGCAGGGAGTGCTCACTTTGCTGCCAATACTCGGGACTACGCTCTCAGAAAAGCAATACGGTGCTACGCTGGATCACTCGAGAGCGTGAACTCGGCGTCGCACTGCACCGACACGACGAACTTGCCGAGCTTGTTTGGGTCGTACGTCGCGGGCATGATGATGTACGGCTGGTTGAACGCTGACGGGAGGACGAGGTCAGGTGGGGATTGCACCGAGTGCAGGGGCACAAAGTCCGTCTCGGTCCACGGCCGGCCGTGCACAATGACGCTCGTCGATCCGTCGCGAGCCATCTTCTGGCTGTTGAAGAGGTAGAAGCCCATCATGGTGCCGACAGCGTCCCGCTTGCATTTAGCCTTCCACTCGAGCTCGGAGCGCGTGAGTGTGATCTTGACCTTCGCAGGACGCACGCCCTTGAGATGCAGATACAGCTTCGGGTTCTTCTTCCAGTCGTTGTGCAAGTGGCAACCGGCTGCGTTGCTCTCTGTCCATTCGCCTGGCAGGCTCTGCGTGGAGAACTTGGGCAGCTCGTCCATCACGAGCGGGAAGTCGCAATCCACCTGGAGCTCGAACGTTCCCTCCGCTCCAGCCTCCCCCAGCGACGGTACAAGCATTATGCCACCGTGCTCCTCCATGAGCCATTCCTTCGGAACTTTCCGAAGATACAGACAGCTGAGTGCTGGACTCGAGTAGTCCGAGACGCGGCACCACTCGTCGGGCTTCACCACGAGCTTCGGCGGCGGGAAATGCACAGGAAGCACATGGTGAGGGTCGCCTTGCTTCGCCTCCGACTGCAGGTGCTCCCCATCGTCATCTGCACCATCCACGTAGCTCTTTACTTCACTGTCGCTCTTCTGCCACTTGGCTCCGCTACTGGAACCCGATTTCGCGTACGGCTTCTCAATCACCTCGCCGAGAAAGTTTGTCTTTGGCGCTTTCGCGTGCGCGCGCATGACGCTGGCAACGCTAACACTTGCACTCCCGCCGCCGACATTTGTGGCGTCCAGTGCAGACATCGGGTTTATCGCTCGAACGGCAGTCACGCCGACGAGGTTGAACTTCTCCTTTGACGCCTCGCGTTGGCGCGCTTTCGCGGCGTTTGAAGTCTTGTGCGATGTCTTACGGACCACAATCTTCATCGTGGCACTGGCTTTGGATGCCATCATCGCCGCATGCCGCTGTTTCGTGAGTTTCTTTAGTCGAACCCAGAACTGTGGGTTCTGACACCACGCCGGGTTCGCTTCCCCACCGTGAAGCTCGAGACACAGCGGCCCGCCTGCGTTCGTTGGATCCCCGCTCTCCTCTTCGTCGTTACGCCACTTTCCTTGCCCCACGCACGTGAAAAGTGGTGCCAGACGCTCTACTTTCACTGCTTTCGGCGAGAACACGCGCAGGAAGAACTCCATGTCCACTTTCGCGTTGTCTGTGTACGGGACGACGAAGTATGCGACGTCAGGCTCAAGCACCACATCGTCTCGAACGAGCTCGCGTTCTGGTAGCTGCTTTGGCGGCTGAGCAGCCACGCTGCCGGGGGTGCTAGGAGTTGTTGCTGCGCCTGCAGCTCCAGTCAGAACGTCGTTTGTCTCGTACGAGTGAGCCTCCGCGACGATCTGGCTGCGATTGAACTCCCACACAGTCGTCGTCCGAGACGCCTTCTGCTTAAGCACGACAAAGTTGATCGCGTAGTTATCGCCTCCGTACAGCCGGAAGTCGCGCTGCGTGAGCGAGATCAAGACGCCTGACGTTCTCTCCTGCACGGTCAGTTTGAACTGCGGGTTTCGGTGCCAGTTCGCCTCGGCGTCCGGCAGGACACTCCACTTCGTCTTGCCGATCGGTCTCTCGTTGCTGCTGCTGTGACTCGAAAGGTGCGCTTGCTCGCCCTCACTAGCGTGTAAGGCACTACCCGTGGCTTTTGCAGCAGCCCCAGCGGCGGAATGCCCGAGCCACTCGCCCTGCACACAGTACTGGAACACATCGTCGAACACGTGCACGACGAAGAGCTCGGTGAATGTGTCGAGGAAGTCCTCCCAGATCATCCAGAAGCAGCCGTCGTTGCCGCTGCGCGAGAATGCACACGCCGGGTCGCTCCGCATCGCGTTCTCCACCTGGATGTGTTCTTCCCACTTGCTGTCGTCGTTCGACCACTCTCCTTTCCACATGCCGCGTCCCCACACATTCTTAAGCTTCACGAAGCGAAGAGTGGAGCTAGCTGAGCTTCCGCCTGCAGCAGCATTGCCGCTGGGTGCAGCATTTCCTGCTCCTCCTCCGCTGCCGCCCCCGCCAGCAGAGCTCACACCGACCTCCTTGATATGCTGGATGATGTATTGGCGGTTCTTGATAATCCCCGTCGCAGTCGTGTCGTACGCATTAAACGAGAGCTGTTTCAGCTGCGCCGTCAGAATGCACTTCTTGCGCGTGTATCGCATCATTTTTCTCCAGAGCGCCGCGCTGTTCGCGACGTCGTCCGCGTTCTTGAGGCGCTCTTCCTGAAGGTCAATGCGGTGTGCGCTGCCTCCAGTGCAGTCCAAGAACGCTTCGAGGATCTTGCCGCTCGTGGCGCCGCCATTTGCCTCGGCGAGAGCCTGATAGCTCCCATGGAGTTTTGCGTACGCCTTCTCAAGGAACGGGACGAAGACCTCGTTTTTGTTGAGACTACTCCCGTAAAGCACATGGCCCGGTGTCGTGCTCCCTTTCGTTGGATTAAGATCATCATCCTGGAGTTCAAACTGGTACGGCACACGGGTGTCGGTGGTGACTGTGACCCAGCCGCCGTCCTTGTAGAAGCGGCAGCTGAACACGCCGAACTCCTTGAACGCGTGCACTGACTCCGACACGAACAGGTTCTCGATGAGGTTGTCCGGGTGCAGCGCGATCGCGGCGAACACGCCCAGCAGCCACGCGTCGCTGAGTACGCCCTCGCACAGGACGCCACACCCAGACGTGCTCTTAAAGTAGTCCGGGTCGTCCGTGTACTCGGTCGGGCGGTACCAGAACACGCCGCCGACGCCGTTGCCATCACGGCGCGGATCCGCATCGTCCCCGCCGTCCTCCTCGCCTTTTTCCTCTCTATCACTCGCTAGCGCCGACAGCGCGTACTCGGGCAGCTTGGCCGGGTCGACGTAGAGCGTCGTGAGCTGCGCGGGCGAGAAATCCGGATCTTCGTAGCGCGCAGTGGCGCCGCCGCCTTCGTCGTCTCGCGCGAAGCGCTGCTGGTCGATCAGCATGCGAATGATCTCGGCCTCCGCTGACGCCGCGGGGTCCGCGCTCTTGGCGCCGGGGCGCTCCGCCGCCGCCGCCGCATGCTCCAGCATCCCTCCGCGCGTGGGCGTCCTCTCCTGCTGGGTCACGAGCCAAACCAATTCTCGGCGCTGGGAAACTGATAACACTCGCACGTCTGCCTTTTTTATGAAAGTCGGTGCTGTGCTACTATCCTACCGGATCTCGCCTCACTGTAGTGGACGGCTGTGCAAGAGAGCACGCACCAGGTTCATACTGGATTGAACACGTGTGCGTGTGAGGAGACCTCACACACAGGGATGGCTCGTTGA
>JAASFZ010000283.1:0-22693 GCA_023334075.1 Globisporangium nunn | reverse complement strand
CGTGAGCCACGATCACAGAGAGAAAGAGCAGCCAAGCGCAGATGAGCGTGACGCACCTCGTGGGTCTTGTCGCCAAAGAAGTGGATCTCGTCATAGTCCTTCGGGTCGAGGAAGCGTAGGCAGAACGTCTTGTCCCAGCCTGCCGGGAAGACATCGAACGAGATCTGCTCACGTGTATACACACGGTCATCAGATCTGAGCCCTCCCATCGCCACACACATATATTCGACGCACCTGGCCACCGATGGAGAACGTGAGGTTGTAGTCCGCGAACTCCTTCTTGAGCACCTCGACGAACGTCTTGCGAACGTTGTGCACGTGATCGTACTGCTCGAACTCGTCGCGCTCCGACTGCGAGCAGTTGCGGCCAATGGGCGAGATGTTGATCATGCCCATGCGGAACTCGATGAACGTGCCGCTGAGAGCCACAACCCGCACGTCAGCTCAACACTTTCGCGCCCCATATTGCAGAACAGCAGACGCCTACCGCTTGACCGGGATGTCGAGGTCGGCGACGTAGCGCAGCACGAAGTTCACGAGGCGGTTGATCTGTTCGTTCGTGTACCGCTTCTTGAGATCCTGCAGCGCCGCAAGCAGACGTTCACCATGCGTGAGATGCCATGACAAGCGAGAGAGTGTATGTAAGAGACCACACGAAGCAGTCCAGCGCACCGTCTCGCCCACTTTCACGCCATTGTGGAACGCCACAAGGCCGTTCTCCGAGAAGCTGTAGTCAAACTCGTTCACGACTGCATGCACCAGCCGGTGAGTTCATCGTCTTCAGGACTATCACTCCGCCGCATTATGCGCGCGCACCGTTCTCGCCGAGCTGCTCCTTCTGCTTCACGAGGTCCGAGCCGCCGACGACGCCAATCGTTATTTGCTGGCGCAGCTGCTGCAGACGCGCGAGCATCACGGGCGACGCGTCCTAAAACCGCATCCATTCGTAGGTCGTCAGTGGTGCTATCGCATATCGTGAATTGCAAGCGACGCATGTAGTGCACCTTGCGCGCGGGCGTGAGCGTGCCGTCGACGTCGAAGAGCGCGATGACGCGCGGGTTCTTGGCGACCATGACGGGCGACGAGGAGAGCGAGAGGAAGCGGCGGGCGAGGATTGCGCGCGAGCGAGCGGATGCGAGAATGACACGAGTCAACGAAGAGGAAGTGAATTTAAGCCCCATATAGGTACGACTCGCACTTTGCAGAAGCCAATCGAGTCTCTCCACGTCACAGCTTCGACGCCCACATATAGTTTCGAAGTATAAGAGTTGAATCTCGACAAGCGCGTCCTCGTCGTGTCGAGAGCCCAAGAGTCGGAGGACGATGCGGCTAGCGTGGACAGAGCCTGTTGCAAGCACTGCTAACAAGCATTGCTGGCGCCAGCTTCCGTTCGTGCTCAAGCATGGAGCGACCGTGCAGCACTTGGCGATGCAGGTCGCAGGTCGCAGATGTCAGTCGTTCGATATTGCCGATCCAAGAGTATCACCATCCTGTCGATTCGCTTGGGATACGCTCTCGCAAGAGATGGCGACACGGCTGGCGGTTTGGGCGAGCTTGAAGAGTCGAGGCCGCGCTCGAACGCTCTCGCGCCAGCAGCTATGGTCTCGCGTGCTGTTCTCCCCCTCGGATTCGCCGATCTTTCAAAAGCGCTTCAACTCGGTACACCCCCCGAATCGCGCAACTCATTCATTAACTGCCTTGCTTGAACTATAGGATGCACCAGTTCACAGGCTTGCGTTGCACAATGAGAGGGAAACGAATGCAAAGAACCGTGAAAGTCTGCTGGCCCTGCCATTCGCCGATTCGCGTTTCAGGACTCAAGCGCCTCTCCAGCATAAGCTCCAGGCAGTCCCATCTCGAGAAGAAGCAGCGCGCGAGTCCATCCAGGCGAGACAACACAAGAGAAGAAAAAAGAGACCAAAGCGACGCCATGAGCCATCGCGGCGGACGCGGCGGCGGTACCAATTGGGTACGTGGAGGTAGTGGAAGCGGCCGCGACGGCGGCCGCGCTGGTCGCGGAGGCGGAGCGCCTCCGCCCGGCTATGCTGGTGGCGGACGTGGCGCCAGCCAGCCCCCGCCCCCTCCTGCCGGACGATATGGAGGGCGCGGTGGGATGCCGTGGGGCCAGCAACCCCCACCGCCACCTACAGCCCCCCCACCGCCACCTGCAGCCCCTCTGCGCGCGACGCAGCCGCTGCTACCTGCGCAAGCACCAACCCCTCCTCCGCCTGCACCGCCTGGCCACGGCGAGATCGAGGCGCTCGGGGTGGATCTGGAAGAGAAGATGGGCGTGTCCACTTCGCGGGGCGCGCTCGTTGCACCAAAGGTGCATATGCACTTTCCGTCGCGCACGGGGTTCGGTCGTGCCGGAACGCCGATGAAGATTCTCGCGAACCATTTCCAGGTGAGCTACAACCCGAGCGGCGACACGTACCACTACGACGTGGCATTCGGTGAGGGCGGCCGTCTGTTTCCGAATGAAGGTCCGCCGAAGGCGCTCGCCGGGAAGATCATGAGCGCGCTGCTGGCACAGATGAAGCGCGAGTTCCCGAGCGCGGTGATCGTGTCGGACGGGCGGAAGAACCTCTACACGTCGACTCGCCTGCCGTTTCAGGAGCAGGCATTCGCCAGTTTGAAGCTGGACGATGAGGATCGTCCGAAGGAGTACTCGGCAGTCGTGAAGGAGTCAGACCCGTGTGCGGTGCGTATGGAGCAGCTGAACGAGCTGTTCGCTGGTCGCCTCAACTACACGCCGTACGAAGCTATCCAGGCGCTGGACATCGCGCTGCGCCACACGGCGTCTACCAAATTCGTGGTCGTCGGCCGCAACCTGTTTAGTCCGTCGGGCAAGAAGGCGATCGGCGAAGGAGCAGACGTGTGGTTTGGCTACTTCCAGAGTCTGCGCACGACGCAAAACAGGCTCGTGCTGAACTTGGATCTCGCGGCGACGGCGTTCGTGCAGGCGATGAGCGTCGAGGACTACGTGTACGAAATCCTTCAACTGAACGCGCTGCCGGCATCGTTCAACAGGTACCAGCACGCAGCGTTCAGCAAGGCGATCTCCGGTGTCAAGGTGCAGATCACGCACCGCCCGGGTGTGCGTCGGCAGTACCGCGTGAATCGACTGTCGAGTCACGGCGCCGACGAGACGTTTTTCGAAGACGAGAACGGGACACGCATGTCGGTCGCGCAGTACTTCGCGTCTGCGTATAATCTGCGTCTTCGCTACCCTCGTCTCCCTTGTCTCCACGTCGGCGCGCTCAAGGGCCGCAACTACCTGCCGATCGAGGTGTGCACGATAGTGGCTGGCCAGAAGTGTCCACGCAAGGCGACAGACAACCAGGTTGCGAGCATGATCCGGTTCACGTGCACGCCACCACAAGAGCGCAAGAAAGCGATCGAAGGCAAGTTCCGCGAAGCGGGGTTCGACAGCGACCCGGTGCTCAAGGCGTTTGGGTTGAACGTGAGCCCTCGCATGTCGGAGGTGCAGGGTCGTCTCCTGCCGCCTCCGAACATGGCGTACAAGAACGGCACGATCCGCCCGGACACGGGGTCGTGGAACATGAGGGGGAAGTCGTTCTTCCAGGCGTCAAAGCTGGCGTCGTGGGCCGTGATCAGCTGCTGCGATCCGCGCCGTAACCCAATCGCGGATATCGAGAAGTTCTTCCGTGCGGTGATCGCGCAGGCGGGACAGCTCGGCATGGATCCGCCGAAGAACCTGCCGCCGATCATTGTGAAGCCTCGCAACCAGCCGATCCGCAGTGCGTTTGAAGAAGCTGTGCGTGCTGCCGGGTCCGCTTTCCGCGTGAAGCCCCAGGTGATCTGGATGATTAACCCGACGACGGATGCGCACGCGTACGGTGACCTGAAGCGCGCGTCCGATACGGAGATGGGCATCGTGTCGCAGTGCATGCTGGCGAAGCACATCCAGAAGTGCAACCCGCAGTACATTGCGAACATTCTGCTCAAGGTCAACACCAAGCTTGGCGGGAAGAACACGGTGATCGCGGAGAACCTGCCTAAGTTCGGGAAAGGAACGATCGTGTTCGGCGCGGATGTGACGCATCCGAGCCCGCACGACCGCACGCGGCCGTCGGTGGCTGCTCTTGTGGCGTCGGTCGACCAGAACTTCATTAAGCACGCCGGCGCAGTGCGAGCGCAGGGCCACCGCGTGGAGCAGATCGAAAACATGAAGGAAATGGTCGTGGACCTGATGAAGCGATACTACCGCGAGACGCGCTCCAAGCCGGAGCGCATCGTGGTGTATCGTGACGGCGTGAGTGAGGGACAGTTCCACATGGTGCTCAACTTCGAGGTGACCGCGATCCGCGAGGCGTGCACGCTGCTGGAGAACGGGTACAAGCCTCCGATCACGTTCATCATCGTGCAGAAGCGCCACAACACGCGCCTCTTCCCGGCGGACCCTCGCGACAGCGATCGCAGCGGGAATGTGAAGGCTGGCACGGTGGTGGATAATGGGATCTGCCACCCGGTCGAGAACGACTTCTACCTCATGAGCCACGCCGGACTCCAGGGCACGAGTCGCCCGACGCACTACCACGTGCTGCTGGACGAGATCGGCTACACGGCGGACGAGATCCAGACGATCACGTACAAGCTGTGTTACACCTTCGCTCGCTGCACGCGCTCGGTGTCGATGGTGCCGGCGGCGTACTACTCGCACTTGCTGGCGTTCCGCGCGCGCTTCTTCCAGGTCGACGGCAGCGAGACGGCGTCGATCTCGTCGGGGAGCAGCTACGACACTGTCGACGTGGACACGCGCATGCTGGAGGTCCACAAGGATCTGGAGCGGGTGATGTTCTACGTGTGATCGCCATCGCCACCACCAGCTCGATCCGCCAGCCAGCCAGCCGTCCCGTCCACCAGTCAGTCAGTTAGCCACCAGTTCGTCGTTTTCGTCGCGGTTCACATCTGCGCTCGCGCGTGGGCTGGTGCAGTGACGACGACAGGAGGCGCGTCTCGGTGTGGATGGTGCGATTGATTCCTGCTGCCGCACTTTGTGCTGTCCATTCGCTTTTCTCTTTTTCTCTTTTGCAACGCCGATGGCTTCGTCTTTCGCATCCAATCACCCAGCCTGCTTCGACGACAGCGTAGGCGGATTCAAGCATCGCTCCTTGCGAGCGAACGTCTTCGTTTCGTCCGCGCCGCCGTCAGCAAGCCATGCATGTGACTCGAACGATGATCAATTCAATTGATACGTCAATTGACCAGGGTTAGTTCTCTAATTCCATCTCGTGAACTCTGCTGCGCTTGCCGGTGTGTGCTCTGGCTTGTGCTCGCGCTTGCTGTCGTCGACCGCCGGCTGGACGTGTCAAAGATTAGGAATGTCCACCGCAGACGCAGGCACCACGATGGACGTACGACCAAGCAGCGATAGTGAGTTGCCACCGGCCGAATCACAGCAGTCGCCGCCACCAGATCTAGAGACGCCTACTTTGCTGGCGGACGCGGACGAAGCTGCCGCGCTAGCTCGCGCGATTGATGGGTCGCCGTTTTCTGCGTGGAAAGCGTCGCTCGCGTCGGAGCTCGAGCACGAAGCGAACACGCTCAAGACCTGCGTGCACATGCTCCAAAACGCGTTCGACGAGACTTCAGTGTTCATCCGCGGCGATCTCGCGTGGCGCAAGCAGCTTGCGAGCTTCCACGAAAAGGTGAACGACGCGCTACACTTGCAAATGGAGAAACTGGTCGCAAGACTCGAGCTGAACGCGGACGCGCTCGCGAAGAGCGTCACGGAGAGCTTCGCGCGTAAGGACGCACAGACCAAACAGGCGATCGAGTGGCAGGTGCGGGTGTACGAAGACAAGCTGCGACGCACGCGGACTTCGCTGAAGAAAGAGATCGACCGGTTCACGCACCTCGAGAAGTGTCTGCGCAAGGAGCAGGCGTTCCAGGCGAAGGAGATGTATGACGACCTCGTGTTGCAGCTCACGACCGAGCACGCGGCGAAAGAGGCAGCGCTGCACGCGCTGCTGCACGAGCTCCGATCGTCTTACAACACAATGGAGCGGGGGAACTCGCAGCTCATGGATTCGCTGCGAGCTGCTCGCGCTGAGGTGGATCGGCTCAAGAAGATGCTGATCACGCAGACCGCGCAGGTTCCGCCAAGCTCGCCGCAGCGATCCTCCAACAGGAGTCCGAGCCGGAATGGCAGAGCGACGCATATGCCAAGCGCAGCCGACGTGCACGTGCAGGCATTGAAGCAGTCCCTTAGCACGGCCGCGCAGACGATCGAGGGTCTCAAGAAGCAGGTGGGAGAGTTGACGAGCGAGAAGGAAGCTGTGGTTCGGAAGGTCCGGCATGCTGAAGAAGCGACATCGAAGGCAAACGATGAGCTTGTGAAGGTCACGCAGCTGCTCTCTGAGTCGCACACCGCACTTGTTGCGAGCAAGAGAGCGATCGAGCAGACGGCAGGCGAGAAAGCGCACTGGAAAGAGCGGTTTGCAGAGCTGCAGTTCAGGACTGAAAACAACGAACAAGAGATTGAAGCGGCGAAGCGGCTCGTCGATGCGACCAAAGAATACATCGCATCGCTGGAGCAGCAAGCGGCGAGTTTGAGTCGGATGAAGGTGCACGTTGGAGAGACACAGGAGGCATTTGCAGCGTGGCTCGCGCGAGACCCTGTGAGCCGTGATGCGCGAGTCTTGGAGAACATCCTGACGGCTTTCATCGACAGTTCAAGCGAAGAAGAACGCAACGATGTTGAGAAACACAAATTTGGCGCCGAACAATGCACTCTAGAACAGAAACTGCGGTACGAGTACGAAAAACGGTACAGCGAACAGCTCAACGTGCGAGTGAGTCATGAGCGGAAGCGCGTCCTGGCGAGGATCGAGATGCTGTGCGCGAAGCAGCAGCAGGAGTTCGATGCCGCGGAGACAGCGCGTCCAGTCAAGCAGCGCGGCGCCAACAACAACAACAACAACATCGCCAGCAAGTTTGGCAGAATTCCCTTCAAGGTAGTGCACAAGATCGTCTCGGACGCTTTTGAGCAGTTGGGATTCAGCGAGTGGTCTACGACGGACTTGGACTCGTTGCACAGCCAAATCGCGTCTCTCCAATCTCAGCTTGCGCAGCAAAAAGTGGAATTGAACAGTCTGGAGAAATTCGCAGAGGCACAGGGAATGGCGCTCTCAAAAGCCGACCTACTCCATCAAGAGAAGGAGTTCCTGCTCGCAGAACTGACCAGCAAGTATCGAGAGCTCCGTGCGGCGCATGACGCGGGTCAGCAGCATCAGTCGAGTGATCTCGCGGAGTCGGCGCTAGATTTGGTGCGGCTGAATGAGGTGCCACTAACAGTGTACGGGCATCCGCAGCGCTTGGAGCTCAAGAAGCTGCGGAACCGACCGGTGTCTGCCTCTCCCTGCGTGGTAACAAACCGTCTTGAAGAGACTGACGCGGAGCAAGAGCGAGAAGATGCGATTCCACAGCAGCAGCAGCAGCAGCAGGAGCGTCCCAGTTGTCCGTCAAAGCTGAAGCTGTCTCGAGTCCGCCCAGTGTCGAGCGCAGGGCCAAACTCGCTCAGCCGGCCAGGACGACACCGAGTTTCGCAATCCCCAAATCCACCGAAGCCGTTCTTACAAACTAGCTCGACAGAGCCTCAGCAGCAAGTGGAACACATCCGGAGCATTTTGAAATCGGAGCTCCTGGAGCTGAGTCCGCCCGAGAACCAGCTGGAAGACGGCAGTCACCTTGGACCGGATGGGGTGCGTGTCGATGCTAGAAAGTCTGTTGTCTCTTCCTCTACACTCACGCGATGTGTGCTGCGCTGTTTTGTGCTTCAGATCTTGCAAATCATTCAGCGGCGCCGAAGTCGGAGGTAAGACACTCGGAAAATACCAAGGAACAGCTTCAACATCAGCGCTCAAGATACGACCCAGAAGAGATGGAAGAACAGCTTGCTGATGTGAGAGTGATCAAGACTCAGCGAGCTCGAATCCGACAAATCGAGACTTGCGTCTGGTGGCATTCACACAAGCAGTGCGAGACGCAGGTACAACGAGCGCACCATAGCTGTACATAGTTGCGACCGGCCGAACTCGGTCGAAAGGACAAGGTGACGAGGAGCAGCGAAGAGAAACTCGCAAATAGCCGGTGGGTAGGTTGTTGCCAACACGATGTTCGCACTGGGGAAGAAGCTCTTGCATGTCGAGGTTGCAGAGCTTGAGCATTGCGCCGAGACAACCGTACTGAGCGCGCAGATTGCTAGGATCTCTTTGTTGTCTGTGGTCCTCCAGAAGACAGGTTCTTCTAGGCTCGTTGATCGGAGTTCGAGCGACTGGCTCGTAAGCACCACGGTCTTCAAGAGCAGGGGATCATAGGTCGACCACAGTCGGACTCTCCCTTTCTTTTGCTGACACAGTTAATACCAACATCTAACGAGACGGACCAGACCGAACTCTCCTCGCACTTTTTGTGTGGAACCACCTCAACCCTCTTTCCTTGACAATAACCCACTTCATAACCTAATCCCCCGAGCCACTCGCAGGATGCCGCTCGTTGCCTGTGTGCGCGCCGCCGACGCGTGCTTCCCGGCGCTCAGCGCGGCGCCCGAGCTACTGCAGCAGCTGGACGCGTTCCTGGAGCGTGCCGCGCGCGCACAAACCCAGAGCGAGCCACTGACCCGCGACGCACAGGCGGCACTGAGCGCGGACGCGCCGCACGTGCTGCTGCTCTTTCTGCGCGCCGCGATGCTGCTGTCGCCCGGCAGCGCCGTCGACGATGACCACAGCGCACAGCTTCAGCTGCTTCTGAACGCGCCGCTGCACGCCGCACGTGTGACGCAGTTCTGCCAGGTATTCGCGCGCAGCAACGCGGCCGCCGTCACGCAGCTGCTAGATTCTCTGGCGCCGCACGCCGAGCGCTTCGACGTGCGCGCACTGCAGCGCGTCTTCCACACGGTGCGTTTATCGCGTCGCGCGCGATCGCGTTGCTGCAGCTACTGACGGATAATTACCGCATGCAGCACCTGCACGCGCTGCACGCGCTCGTGCAGCAGGACAAGCGCACGCAGGTGCTCGACGCGATCCACAGCGTCTACGAAGTCGCGCTCGCGGTGCGTTCGAGTCGGCGTTCTGGTGGTTGTAGTCGCAGGTGTATAGTGGAGAAAAGGAAGTAGCTGAACTGGTGGACTTTGGGTGGCTTGCCAGTTGAGCAGCCTGCTGGTGTCTGGGGTGTTCGCACCACTGCTGCTGCTCGAGCGCGGTGCGGACGTGGAACTGGCGTTCCGCTCCGACTCGCTGCTGCATGCGCTTGCCGTGTGCTATGAAGCGGACCTGCCGCTTCTGCAGCGCCACCTAGCGAAGCTGGACGCCAGTGCGCAGGAGGCGCTGGGGCTCGTTGCGGAGACGCGCCACCTGCTCCTGCAGGTGCTCGGCCGCTTTATGGATTTGCTCCTGGTGAAGCAAAGCGACGGGCATCGCGACGAGGTACTGCTTGAGGTGCTGCACACGATGAGCCACTGCTGCGACGACGACGGCGCGGACCAGGGCTCGTACTTGAGCGACCTCTGGCACCTCTGCGACTACAAGGACAAGATCACGAGCTTCCTGGAAGCTGGCGAGATGGCCAGCGAGCACTTGTCGTATCTCGAGATGATCGTCGACGCGCTCCCGCGTCGTCGTATTGTGTCTGGTCTTAGAGACGAGAAGACGTCGGCGACCACGACCGACACCGGAGCACAGGCTGACTCTGCTGCTGGCAGCGACGCACTAGTAGAGGAACGGAGCGTTTCCGCCGACGCTTCTGCCGCTGCAGCGGTCACCAGCTCGCTGGTACTGCAGGTGAAGGACTTGTTCCCGGACCTGGGTGAAGGGTACATCGAACTGTGCCTGCTGAGCACAGGGAATGAGCTCGAGACAGTGATCAACTTCCTGCTGGAGAGCAACCCTCCCCCCGCGCTGCTGGACGTTCCCCCTAGTCTTACGCGAACAGATCCGCAGTTTGCAGTCGTCGAAGCGAAGTTGAGTGGCAAAGCGCCGCCACCGCCACTTGAAGAGAAGAGAGAGACGCTCGATCCGAGCCGCGTGTGGGTCGGCAAGAAACCGCAGGAGAAGACGTACGACCCGCAGGTTCTGAAGCGCGACGCAGCACTCGCGGAGAAGACCAAGAAGATCGCGCAGATGCTCGAGGAGGAGCAGCAGCTCCTGGCGAGCGTGACGCTACCGCCTCCATCGACGTCGACGTCGACATCTCTGAAGCTTGACGAGTACGACGACGACTACAATGACGAGTTCGAGGACTACGAGCCCTTCGGCGTGCATGACAGCGGACAGGGCGACGACGACGACCAGGACGCGGTGCGCCTGCAGAACCGACTGCTGCGCGCGCGCGAGGCGGAGGACGCGTTCTGGGAGAGCATGCGGAACGTCAACCACCTGCAGCCGGCGACAAGGGGCGAGACGATCGACGAGGACGAGGAAAAGAAGCTGCTGCCGAACGCGGCGCGCGCGGCGCCTCGGCGCGCTGCTGCTCCGAAGCAGCAGCAGAGCTCGGCGCCTAGTAAGGAAGCGGGTGGCGCGCAGCAAACGAGGAGCAGCGGGCAGCAGGGTGAAAAGAAGAGCGCGGCTGGCGCGAACGCTACCGGAACAGAGTCTGGAGGTGCAGGAGCGCCGCCGATGACCAGGGAAAAAGAGCTGCGCGCGCGTGCGCGGAGCGCGAAGAACAAGGCGAAGGTGGCGAACCACCACCGGAAAGAGCGCGCGCTCAAGAAGCAGGGGTAGCGTGGTAGAGTTTTGTGAGGAAGGCTCAATGCAAGCGTGGGGCTACGGACTAGAGACCGTGGAGGTGTGACGAACATGATCCATGCATGTGCTGCTGGCTGTGAAGTAAATGAGCGGGCGCGCGCTGACACGTGGAAATGGCGGAGCGGCACCGAGAAGTCAAGTGGTGCAGAAGATGACGCCAGTCGCGAAGGCTTCCCTGGACTGTCGCCCCATTGCGGAGAGGGGCTTTCGCCGTCGATCTTAGTCGCGTTGATCTCTCTCTCTCTCTCTCTCTCGGGCAATGCTCTCCAAGAGCTTCCATGAGCGTCGTCCGAACGATGCGCATGAGCAAGGCGGCCGTGGATGGCTGGAAGCTTTTCGTTCGTTCCGCCCTTCCTTTCGTCGCTTCATGATTGATACACTCGCCCTCTCTGGATGTTGACGTGAGCGAGAACGAGATCATGCGACTCCTACCACTGTAGGCTTATCATTGAGGACGAGAGTGGATACCAACTTGCAGTGTGCACCAGTGCAAGTGGAGATAGCGAAAGCTGCACTTGTTCGCTGCTTATTAGCCTCCAAGCTGCAGTCGCCGATATCCGCCTCACACCAGTCGTGTCAACGCGACGCTGCTCGCAGAAACGTGCAGTTGATCGCAGCAGCTGATGTGAATGGATAGCCGACGCTGCAGCGCCAATCGGTTAGCTACTGGGACCAAGCAGAGCTGTTGCGCACTGAAGCCAACGAGCTAGCGACCGCCAGCTTCCGCGTTTTTCATGCTGATAAGCCGAGGACGCCGCGCTCATTTCGCAACCTGCGATCTTCCAAGGTCAGAGCTCCGACTCACAACTGCGAGCATGCACGCGGTGGAGATCGCACACACCGGAACTTTGGCTGCTAACGACGCTGAGCCCGATCTCGAATCAAGGAGAACCTCCTCTGTCCGTCGCCAACCGCAGTACTTCGTGGTCCAGTTCGCGGTTCTCTTGGTCGGATCCTCGCTTATGGTCGCGTACATGCTCCATAACCGTCGAGCGGCACGAAAAGGGAACGTGGTGGCATCGCGGCGCATCTTGCTGCCGTCGCTTGAGCCAGTCGTTTGGATTCTGTGGTGGGCGTCTGCAATCTTCGCCAGCGCATCCACCGCGATACTCGCGAGCCAGATCTTCACGGCGGATGTATCGGAGGTAGCGAGCGAAGCTGCGTACGGAGCCAAGCAGTTCGTCGTGCTCGTCGTGCTCGTCAGTGTCACTGCAAACCGATTCTCCGGGCGCTCGATTGGGTCGACCGTACTGCTTACTGCGGCGCTGAGCTGGTACTCCGTTCCTGTGGTGTGGCTCGTCAGCTCGACTACCAAGTCCTTTGTGGATACGTGGGGGTATGTGTCTGCGGTCGCTGGGATGCAAGCGCTGATTCTTCTCTTGTACGTGAGAATCGCGATCCGCCCACCGAGCAAGCGGGCTTCCAGAAGCTCGATCCGAGAGTATTGTGTGTTCGCGGGAACTTCGGTCGTGTTATCATTGTTAACCGATGTGATCGCGCGCGCTAGCGAAGACTCGACTGCTGACGCAATGGCGTACGCGAGCCTTGCGTGGGTATCGCTGTGTCTAGTCTTTGCTTGGCGCGTCCTCGCGTCGGACACAGAGCGCTGGCGGCAGATCGGATCTCAGATGGCCGCCCTCCTCAGCCGATTGCAAGAAACAGAGTCCACGCTCCAAGACTCGCATGCAACGCAAACGTTGCGCGAGCGAGTTTCGCCACAGGGTCTCTACTTGCGTATCGAGTTGCCTCCGAGTCTCGTCATTGACTTGGGGTCGCTGGAGATCAAGCAGCGCGTGCAGCGTACGAACAGGAACTCGAGAGTGTTCAATGGCTTATTGCACTCGCGCACAGCGGTGAGAGTGGAAGTGTTTGCACCAGCAGATCTCACTGACACCAGGCTGACCGAGCTCGCGCATGAAGTCGCGCTACGCGGTGCACTAAACCACCCAAATATCGTGCGGTTCTACGGGATATGTATTGCGCCTCCGAACGTGAGCGTCGTGACAGAGCCATGTGCAGCCACGTTCGAAGACTCCTTGCTTCAGATGGCGAAGGAGCTCCCGAACACGCGTCCCTGCTTCCTCGTCCAGATCGGCTATATGCTGGACGCGACGCGCGCAGTGGCGTACATGCACAGCTTCTCGCCGCCGTTCCTGCATCACGATATCCGTCCTGCCAAGTTCGTGATCGACCATGCTGGCAATGTCAAGTTGACAGACTTGGGTGAGGCGGGGAATCTTCCACAACAGCGACCACGCTACGAAGACCCCAGCGCTCTAGAGAGCAGTGTCGGCTTCGCCGCGTCACCCGGAAGCGCAGCTCTCTCGCGATCCAGCTCGGAGATGATCGAGGGAAACAACGCCGCTTACATTGCTCCCGAGAGGCTGCACAACAGGGTTCCAAGCGGTTTTGCGGGCGAAGACTCCGCCGACGTGTACGCGCTAGCGATGCTCATGTGGGACGTGCTGCATCCAGGCTGTGAGCGGTTCCCCGATCTGCACGCTGGTGACACGGTGGCCACTACGACAGCAGTCATCGACGATCAGCGTCCGCAGGTTGACCCTCGCGTTCACCCGGCTCTCCATCAGCTCTTGGAGAGTTCCTGGGAACAAGATGCGAGGCTGCGACCGCCAGTGCAGTACATCGTGAGTGTCCTCGAGACGATCCAGGAGGAAGCAGCGGACGAGATGGCCGAGCAACTCTTGAGCGAACTCGGTAAGCAGTTCTCTGGCGAGGAAGCCGTCCAGCTCTTGATCCGAACGCAGCGGGTGAAGCACAAGTCGCAGGCACTACGCCTCGGGAACGCGCTCATGGATGCCGGGCTGCTGCACCACGTGAACCACTCGAAGGGCTTCGAGGTGGGCAAGTATGGCGTCTACTTTCTCGACGAGGCGTGGATATCGTCGCAGCAACACAAGGAGCAGCGAGTTTCGCGAGCACACGAAGCACGGCGGAGTCTTTACGAAGAAGCAAGCAGCACTAGGGGCACCTCACGATCTCTAACGTCCACCGGCCAAGAGATCACCAGAGAATCGAAGCACCGCCGACATACAGAGATCGGCAATACACCTAGACCCTTGCGCCGTGTGGAGAGCTTCGAGCCCGACCAGCTCCGCCTGCTTGACAGCTCGCTCTGCGCCTGCCGGCGTCTGGGGCAGCGCATGGAGGAGCCGGCGAAGCTGGTGCGGCGAACCCGCCGACCGACTCGGATGCTGCTCGAGGAAGAGAACTCGCTCACCGCAGACCTGCTGACCGGCGCGAGTGAAGTCGTGTGACTCGCGGTCTCAATCAGCCAGCCAGCCAGCCAACTCGTCGGCTTCGTCATTGCTCATCATGCTCCGTTTGTGCAGCGAGTCCGCAGTTGATGAGTGGCCGTGGGCTGCGAAGTGAAGTGCAAGTTGGCTCGCGGGTCAGTTCCTTCGTTCGAGGTGCTGTCTCGTTCACTCGCTGCAGTGTACGTGCATGAAGCGTATAAGCAAGCCTACTGCATGAGCGAACGCTTCTTTACTCCCAAGCAGCTAAAGCACTCGCACAACTTGCGTGTGGATGGCCATGCGTGCGTGACAGCCGAGCTCGCACGGATCAAGGCTTCTGCCACGTACGCTCGCTCGTCTACAATCTGCTTCGTTTACAGCGCCCCCTTGCCCCCTTCCGCCTCTCTATGCATGCAATTCTCAGAGCATGCTGGCTGGGCCTTTTTATGGCCCGAAAGAATACCCTGCAATATATTGTTCGGAGCAATCCCCGCCAGACTCGCAAATACCTCCGGCCCGTGTCGTCGATGCTCATTCGGCGATTCGCTCCAGCTCCCGCGCGCCACCTGCTCCGCTCCCGCCGCTCACTCGCCTCGACCATCACTCTCGGCTCCACCCCCACCATGAAGGCGTTCCCCACCGCGTCACTCCTGCCCAAGGAGGAGACGCTCGCGCGCGCCTTCCTTGAGCTGCACCCGGAGCGCGACGGCCGCGACGCCATCGTCGCCATCTTCGACACGGGCGTGGACCCGGGCGCGATCGGCCTGCAGACGACGCCCGACGGCCGCCCCAAGATCATTGATATTGTTGACGCCACGGGCGCCGGCGACGTCGATACGTCACTTGTCGTGGAGTCCACGGACGGCGGTAAGACGCTCGCGCTCGCCGGCGGCCGCACGCTCACGCTCAACAGCGCGTGGTCGCCGAGCGCCGACGGCAAGTACCACGTCGGTACGGTGGCCGCGTTCCACCTTTTCCCGGCGCAGCTCGTCGCGCGCCTCAAGAAGGAACGCCGTGAGAAGTTCGACATCGCACAGCGTGACGCTGTCAACGACGCGCAGAGCGCGCTCGCGGCCTGGAGCAAGGCTCACGCGCCTACGACGAGCGACACGGCGGCGCTGCGCGCCAAGAAGGATCTGCTCGCGCGCCTCGCGCAGCTCGAGGAGCTCGCCAAGAGCTACGAGGACCCGGGGCCGATCTACGATGTCGTCGTGTTCTTCGACGGCACGCACTGGCGCGCCGCCGTGGACACGACCGAGAGCGGCGACTTCTCGAGCGCCAGGGCGCTCGCGAGTTACAAGGTCGAGCGTGAGTACGCGACGTTCTCGACTGAATCGCAGCTCAACTACGCGCTCAACATCTACGACGACGGCAACACGCTGAGCATCGTGAACGACGTCGGGGCGCACGGCACGCACGTCGCAGGCATCGTCGCGGCGTACCACCCGGATCAGCCCGAGTGCAACGGCGTGGCGCCCGGCGCGCAAATCATCGCGGTTAAGATCGGCGATGGTCGCCTCGGCAGCATGGAGACGACGACGGCACTCTCTCGCGCGATCCTCGCAGTCATCGCGGCCAAGGCCGACATCGTCAACATGAGCTACGGTGAGTACGCGTCCGAGCACAACTACGGCCGCGTCGTGGAGCTCGCGAACGAGCTCGTGGACCAGCACAACGTCGTGTTCGTCACGAGCGCTGGCAACAACGGGCCGGCGCTCGGCACGGTCGGTGCGCCCGGCGGCACGACGTCAGCCATGATCGGCGTCGGCGCGTACGTGTCGCCCGAGATGATGGACGCTGAGTACATCATGCGCGCGAATGACCTCGAGGGCATCGCATACACGTGGTCATCGCGCGGCCCGACGTTCGACGGCGACGTGGGCGTCGACGTGTGCGCACCGGGCGCCGCGATCGCGCCGGTGCCCAACTGGACGCTCAACAAGAAGCAGCTCATGAACGGCACGTCCATGTCGTCGCCCAACTGCGCGGGCAACATCGCGCTGCTCGTGAGCGCACTCAAGGCCGAGAAGGTCGCGTACACGCCGTACTCGATCAAGCGCGCGCTCGAGCACACGGCGCTCCAGCTGCCAAACGTCGAGCGCTTCGCGCAAGGCCGTGGGCTCATCCAGGTGCTGCCGGCCTTCGAGTACCTCACGCGTAATGGCAATGCGTTCGACGGCTCGCGCCAGTTCCCGCTGCACTACGCGATTAAGGCGTCGTGCGGTGCGGACGGCAAGGCGCGCGGCGTGTTCCTGCGCGACGCCGCGGACTTTGCGCACGACGCGACTGAGGTGAACGTTCAGGTGACGCCCGTGTTCCACAAACTCGCGGCGCCCGAGGACAAGGTGCGCTTCGAGATGCACCTGAAGCTTGTGCCGTCGGCGCGCTGGATCGACGTCGGCCGCCACCTCGCGCTCATGCACGAAGGACGCGGCTTCAAGGTGCTCGTGAACACCAAGCACCTGCCGGCGGGCGTGAGCGTGGGCGAGATCGAGGCGTTTGACGCCAACAACGAGGCGCGTGGCGCAGTGTTCCGCATCCCCGTGACGGTCATCAAGCCCGAGGCGGCGCCGTCCGTAGTGACGTACAGCAAAGCGCTGCAGCCGGGCGGCATCTCCCGCCGGTTCTTCACGCCGCCCGCTGGCACGACTTGGGCGGACGTGGTCTTGGCGCGCAAGAGCGATGGCAGCGAGCGCGAGTGCGACTCGAACGCGGCTGGGAAGCTCTACATGTTCCACGTGATGCAGTTCGAGCCGTTCGTGCGACAGAGCGAATCATCGTTCACCAAGGCGTTCTTCCTGCGCCCCGGAGAGGAAGCGCAGTTCAGTCTGGACCTGCGCGGCGCGCTCACGGCCGAGTTCTGTCTCGCGCAGTTCTGGAGCGCGCTCGGCGACTCGGTCGTGCACATGGAGGTGCGCTTTCACGGCATCGTGCCGGACCAACAGCACATCGCGCTCGCGGGTGGCGAGGAGTCTCACAAGGTGCTTCTCTCGAGCTCGGTTGAGAAGGAGACGCTCGCGCCGAGCGTGAGCTTCACCACGTGGACGCAGCGCATTCGACCCACGAGCGCCGTGATCGCGCCGCTCAGCTCGAGCCGCGACCAATTCCCAGACAAGCGTCAGGTGTATGAACTCGTACTCACGTATCCGTTCACGAAGAAAGAGGCTGGGAAGGTGACTCCACGCCTGCCGCTGCTGTCTGGGCGTCTCTACGAGTCGCCGTTCGAGGCGCAGCTCTCGCTCGTCTTCGACGACAAGAAGCAGTACATGGGCATGTCGGACGCGTACGGGGACGGCGTGTCGCTCAAGAAGGGGTCCTTCGTCGTGCGCTCGCAGGTGCGCCACGAGGACATCGCCAAGCTCGAGAAGCTCAAGAACATGGTGCTGCACCTCGACCACTCGGTCAAGGAGATCCCAGCGTCCGTCTACGGGCACCAGGACGACGTCGCGCTCGGTGGCAAGCCGCTCGACGCCAAGAGCCTGTCGCTCAACACGTATGTGCCCGTGTTCGTGGGCGAGCCCGCGTTCGACAAGCTGCCGGCGGGCCACGCACCGGGCGACCTGCTTTCGGGCAAGATCTTCTTTGGCAAGAAGAACGGGAACGTCAAGAGCAGCGGGCGGCGTCCGGGCGGCTTCGCCATCTCGTATGTGATCCCGCCCGCGCCAACGCCGGCGAAAGAGCCGGAGCCGGAGGAACCCAAGGACGAGCGCGACGAAGAGGTGCTCGCGAACGAGGCCGTGCGCGACCTGCTGCTCGCGCGCGTCGTGAAGCTCAAGGGTAAGAAGGAGTTCACGGCGGCGTGGCAACGCCTTGCGGACCAGTTCCCGGACCACCTCCCGGTCGCACAGGTCAAGCTGCACCACGTGGACGCCGAGGGCGACCGCCTGGGCGCGCTCGACGAGGTGGTCGCGGCAGCGGACGCCGTGCTCGCGCGCATCAAGCAGGACGAGCTGGCGCTGTTCTTCGGGACGCGGCCTGTGCCCGGCGACGCGCCCGCAGCGCAGAAAAAGCTGCAGAAGGAGAAGGAAAAGGAGAAGGAGATCCTCGTGGACGCGCTGAGCCGCCGGGCGCGCGCGCTCGGCGACGCCGGCAAGTGGGATGAGTTCCTCGCGGCGTTCGCGGCGCTGCAGAAGTGGGCCGACGTTGACACGAACGCGTTCCTGCATGTGAACCTGCTGCACGACCGGCACCACGGTGCGTTGGGGCTGGCGCTCCAGCGCCTGCGCAAGGTGGCGGACCTGGACGCGGGCGAGCGGGACAAGATCGTGGCCGAGGAGAAACTCCAGAAGGAGCTGCTCGCGGCGCTCGACGCGCTCCAGTGGGCGCACTGGCGCACGGCGGAGCAGCAGTGGCAGCGCCGCCGCGCGCCTGCGTCGTACCGCAAGTTCTAGTGTGCGTGCCTGTGGATGTGCGTCCTGGGAGCAATCGCATCGTTCGGTTTTGATGCGGGCAGCTTGCAAGTAGCTTGTGAGCAGGGGAATGAATCTGGTTTAGCAACGAGGCCGTGTGTGTTCATGGATCGCTAATGGTGGTGGTGGTGGTGGTACCGCGTGCGTGGTGGAGCTGGAGCCTTTAGGCGGCGAGGAACTTCCAGTACACGAAAAAGTCGGTTTCGTTCACATCAAATTCGACAGGATCTTAAATGTGTTTCTGTTTTTTCATGATTGAGTTAGCTAGTGTGCACCACACAATCTCGACGTGAGCGACGTTTCGTGAGCCGTTTCTACAATTTAACATAGCTGTCATCGCAGGGTGCAACTGCCGGTCACCGGGCATCGTCACCGGTGCCTCCGTCGCCGCTGCCGCCGCATGCGCCTTCCTTCTTCATTCATTCGAGCTCTCGCCGCGCTTCCACCTCCTGCTGCGCGCCTGTGTCGGACGCGCAACCGAGCACGCGAGGTGAGAGCGCCATGAAAGGCGCGCCGGTGAGCGGTGCGCGCGCGTTCAGCCAGAGCCCGAGTCCGAGCCCGAGTCCGAGCCTCTCCGCGCACCCGTTTCTGCCGCGCACGCCTGTGGTCTCTGCCGTCACCAACTCGTATAACCTCTCGACGATGGCGCCCCCACTATCTCCGTCGAACGTTACGCTGTGGGCTCCGGACGAGCACATGCGGTTCCTCGACGCACTCGAGCAATTCGGCAGCCAGCACCACCAGCAGCCACAGGCGACGTGGGACGCGATCACACAGAGCGTGCGCACGCGGTCGCTCGAGGAAGTCAAGGCGCACGCGAACTGGTACTTTGTCGAGCTCCAACTCGTGAACGCGCAGCGACGCAGCGAGCACCTGGCCATGCAGGCGATCGATGCGCGCTGGACGCTCGAAGAGGACGCACTCTTCGAGCACCTACTCGCGGTGCACGCTGGCGTGGCCGAGCACGCGTGCTACCCGTGGGAACTTATCGCCTCAGAGCTGCCGGGCAAGTCGCCACGTGATGTCCAGGATCGGTACCACAAGCTCTGCTACGACATCGCGCGCATCGAAACGGGCCACCACGTGTCGATGAACCTCCCGCGCTTCCTGCGCGCGAGAACTGGGGCTGGTGTTGCCGTGAACGACTCGGAGGCAACCGCGCGCTCGTGGGACTGCTTTGTGACGCTCACGGCCGAGGAAGAGGCAACTCTCATGCGCGCGCTAGAGCTCGTGCACGTGTCTCCGACCGCCCCCCCGCAGGCACTCGCTAACATCGCGGCAGCGATGGCGGTGCTCACAAACGTGCACAACAAGATCCCGCCGCAGCGCGCGAACGCGCTCTTCACGCTCGGTGAGGCGCGCGCCGTGCTGGAGGAGCTGCTGCAGCAGCAGCAACACACAGACGGGGAGCAGCAGTTGCGAGACAACCAACAGGAACGAGAGTTTGACGAACGCCTCGCAGACCCGCGCCCAGTTCTCGACGTGCTCGTGCGCAAGCTGCGCCTGCTCCCCCACCCTGGCGGTGGTGGCGGCAGCGGCAGCGACAACCAGCACGAGCGGACAGACCTGATGGGTAGCAACAGCAACAGACAGCTCCGGCCGCTTGCGACCGCAGGGTTTGCGTTCGGCGACGCGCCGCTGCCCAACGCTGCGGTACAGTTTGTCGGCCCGAACCCGAAGGCGGACTTCTCGCAGCGCGGGACGGCCGCCGACGACCTGCTGAGCTTCCGCAAGGCGCAGCACCCAGGATCGGACCTCCCACCGTTCCAGGCGAGGTCCACCCAGCCAATGATGTTCTCACCAACCGGCAGCGGCTCGTTCTCGTACCCACCACCGGCGATGCTGCCGTCTCCAGCGTTCCCGCCGCATGTGATGCCTCCTCCGCACCACCCACCGCTGACTTCGTCGAGTCGGCCTGAAAACAGCACTCGTAGCGGTGATCGGGGCGCCGGAACCGAGGAAATCCGGGCGAGCGAGGCACCTCCGTCACCGCCGCCGCCATCGTCGTCATCATCATCGCGCTTCTAGTCGCCCGCGAAGGACAAGTTCTGCATGTATGGGGAGAGAGAGAGAGAGAGAGAGAGAGAAGGAGAGAGAGAAAACAAGTTTTGAGTTGTGTACATCACTCGATCCCCTTAGCATCCCCGCTCGCTCCTTCCTTCGTCCGCTCGAGTCCTCGCGCAGGCAGGCAGTTGGTGACGGCGGTGCTCTCGTTACGAAGAATGATCACCGGCGACGCCATAGCAGCGTGCTCTCTCAGACTCTATCGATCGATCCAGAGTAGACAGACAGTCGGGACGCACTCGCCAGTCGGCGAGATTACTTGGACGCGTTGAAAACCTCGGTCGCGGCTTGCAGCGCGTGATTGATCACCGCCCAGAGTTTCTCGACGTCCTCGAGGCCGATCGAGATCCGCAGCAGGTTGCGGTCCACGCCACACGACTCGGCAAAGTCGAGCTCGTTGTAGTGCGCAAGCAGCGTGTAGGGACAGCAGATGGTGAAGTTGGTGCCGAGACTCGGGCCCTTAGCGACGTCCAGCGCGTCATAGAACGCCGTGGCGGTCGCGAGGCCGCCCTTGAGCACTACCGAAAAGAGTGGGCCAAACCGCGACGCTCCATCATTGCTGATATCGGCGCCGTTTTTCGCGTCCGAGAGGAACGTGTTGTAGTCCTCCGCGTTCGTCAGCTCCGGGTAGAAGAGGCTCTGCACGAGTGGGTGCGCGTTGAGGCGCCGCACGATCTCGCTCGTCGTGCTGTTCACCTTGGCGAGGCGTGTGAGCACGTCTGCTGAATCCTCGAGCAGCTCTGCGGCGTCCTGCTCGATGACGAACGAATCCTCGAGCGAGAGGTGGCTCGTGAGCGCAGCATAGAACGGCCCTGCCGGGTTGAGCACGAGGCTGCCGCCCATGACGTCGCACGTGCCACTGAAGATCTTGGAGAGGCTTGTGATGACGATGTCGGCGCTCTCGTGCTTCATCACGTCCACGTTGTAGGAGCCGACCGTGTCGTCGACGACAAGTACTGTGCCGTTGTCGTGCGCGATCCGCGCGAGGCGGCGCAGGTCCGGCGTCGAGATGAGCGGGTTGCCCGGGAACTCGGTGTAGATGGCGAGGATCTGCTCGCTACGGGCGATCTCCTCGGCCTCGCGCAGCTCCTTCTCGCCGCACACGGGGAAGAAGTAGACGCCGTTCGCGCACCACTCGGTGCGCGCCAGGATCTTGAGCGTGTCAACGTACGGGAAGCCGAAGAGGATGCTCTTGGCGCCCGGCCGCAGCCGTTGCAGCAGCCGCACGCTCGCAAAGATCGCGCCCATGCCCGTCGGGTATACGAACACATCGTTCGCCGTCACTGCTTCGGCGTAGAGCGACGCCACACGCGCGCGGAGCTGTACGTGTGTGGGCGTGAGCTGCGTGCGTAGCAATGGCAGCAGCCGCTCGGTCGCCGCCTTATCTACGCGAAAGTCCGCTTCCAGCAGCTGGAGCACGAGCTCCGCGTGGCGAGAGCTCACGATCTCGCCCGAGTGCTGCCAGAACTGCTTGGCGGTAGGCGCGAGGCGCGCCGGGAAGCGCACGGCGTACACGACGCCGTCGCGCACGCTCTCAACGCGCACAGCGTCATCGGCCACCGCGTCGCTGGCGTTCTTCGCCGTCGCCAGCAGGAACGCACGCAGCCGCTCAGCCGTCGCGCGCGTCGGCGACACCATCAGCTCCTCAGCAGCGCCGACATCCCCGGAGGTTTTGAGAAGGGCGACGAGAGCCGCCACGAGCGGATGCACGAAGAAGCGCGGGTAACCGCACGCGAGCGCCGCCAGCAGCTCCGGGTCGCCCTCTTCGTAGCCCACGACGTGCGCCCAGAGCGGCATGGACACAGAGAGCGCGTGGCGGCTCTCGGGCGGCAGCGGCACGCCGAGCGGCTGGGACATTGCGGGTGGGATCACGTCACGTGGGGACTTGCCAGCAAATGGCAGAATGAACGCGCAAACTAAACGAAAGTGAGACCTGACAGTCAATCATCGGAGACCACGAGAGTGTTCTGAGGCAACAGAAGAGGAAGCAGGTGGCGAAAGCAATGGCAAACTCAACAACTTGCATCCCATCGAAAGTTTGGATGAGAAATGAGGTCCCATCAGACGACCAAGAAACCGAGCGATACCACATTGCCTCACTCATGGGGTCACGGCACACGCGTACCCTTGAAGCCCGCGAGCAGCTCGAGCTTGTCGAAGCGCGGCGTGTTCCAGTCGTTCTCGAGCAGCCCCTCCGTGT
>JAASFZ010000282.1:0-22699 GCA_023334075.1 Globisporangium nunn | reverse complement strand
GAGAGAGAGAGAGAGAGAGAGAGAGAGAGAGAGAGAGAGGCAAACCTGGAGACAACCTCGCATTCGTCGAAAATTGTGCGCGATCTTCGCCTCGTCCTTTCGTCTCTCGACGCTTGCATTGCAGAAGCCTGTAACACCAATGCGTTCGCTGCCTCTGCGTTGGTGCAGTTAGAGGTAATCTGGCGCCTCGACTCCGATTACACTCATCTGCTCGCCTGCCATGGAAACTCGAATCAAGATCGAGTTGGCGATCGAGCAGAGCGATTTCACCCACCAACCTCTTGCGCTTGCTCAAGCGTTCACCACTCGCACACGCTAGACTCATGGTGCAACAATAGCTTCCATCTTGATGCGCTCACCCACCTTGCGAAAGATCGCGTTTCGCGACTCGAAGCGTTTCCGACATGGCACACTTCTGCAAGATCGGCGTGCCTGAACGACATGCTGCCGTGATCTTCAAAACGAGTAAAGAAGTGTTTCGCGTCTTCATGCGAATGTTGCAGAACTTCGGTCGAGTGAAGAATGCGATGTGCTTTGTTGCACTATTTTGTTGCACTGACGAATCCTCGATCTCGTAATGCGCTCATCGAACGCACCCTCCTTTCGGTGCTTGCTGCATAAGATCGTCCTCGCTGATGAAACTCCGAGTATCGTCAACCGCACCGAGAGGACACACATACAAACACTCACGCACCGGAAGTTGGCGGAGACGCGCGCTATCAGAGCCCGGATCGGGAGCTTGAACAGCATGTGCTTCATGCTGATCGTGACCATACGCTCGCTGTTCGTGAAGCTCGTTGCGCAGTAGAGCGCAGCTTTGTCGTGTTGTTGAGCAAAGAAGCACATCACTCCATTCAACAGGACCATGCACCAAGAAACCTTCGGGCATCACACTCACACGCTCACACAACCTCCATGAGAGGAACCAGAAGGCCATGTACGGTTGATACTTCACAAGGCGGAGAAGAAGTGCACTCTATTCTATAGGGGGAAGTGGTCCTGGTGCCTCTCGTTGGCTCGGACTGAGAGAGACATCGGACTACAGCACTTTGGCGGCAGCAGGCGGCGCCTTGAGCGTGTTCCGAGGCGTCAACGTCGAGATCTCGAGCGGGTCGAGCGTCAGCACCTTCTTCTCCTCGCCATCGAAGAGCCAGCGGTGCTGCGCCTTCAGTAGCGTGCGCATGCTCTCCTGGTCGTTCTCGTCTACTGCGAGCCGCTTCGCGATCGGCTTCTCGCGGTACGACCGGTCGAGGTTCACGACCGTGAAGTAGCTGCGATAGGTATCCAGAGCAGCACAGGGTGCGCAGCAGGCTCGCTCAGCACAGAGACAAAATATGGTGGATCTCAACCGCCAAGCACATGCAGCGAAACTCACCCGGTGTGCGACTTGCGGCGCTGCTTGGACCCGATGCGCTCGACAAACACCTCGACCTCCACTTCCACGTGGTGGCGTCTGCATCCCCAACAACACAACAAAGACATCAGCCTACTGCTGTCTCTCTCGTTCATTGCGAAAAACAGACGCACGCACCGGACGCTGCAGACGCGCGCGTGCATGGTCACGATGTCGTCCATCGTGATCGGGAGTTTGAAGAAGATGCGGTTCATGGAGACCGTGACCATGTGCGTGTTCTTGGTGAAGTTGCGCGCGCAGTAGAGCGCAACCTTGTCCATCCACGTGAGCACCTCGCCGCCGAAGATCGTGTTGTTGCGGTTCAGGTGCTTGGGCAGGAATGAGTTCTGCACCTCGATGAGCGTGTCCGGGATCGCGACCGTGTGCACCGCCTGGCTCGTGCGCGCATGGTCGAACTCGTGGATCATGTCTTTGGTGATGCGCGGGAGCTGATCCACCATGTCCTGCACGTTCTGCCAGCGCGCACTGAGGTCCTTGCGCTGCGCCGCGAGCGCCTCGAGCTTCGCGACGTACCCGACGTTGTCGGCGGCATCCACAAGGCGCGGGAGTCCCGGGCTCGGCCGCATGTTCTCATCCAGCGCCACGCACGACATGATGGCGCTGAGCGTGTGCACAAACTGGCCGGACTCAAGGTCGTGACGGTAGCCCGTGATGAGCGTCGAGAGCGACGAATTGCCCGTGTGGATCGTCTCGCCCTCGAGGCGCACGAGGTCGCCGTGGGCCACCTGGCTCACGATGTCGACGCGGTCGACCGAGATCGTCGCAATGCCCTTGCACGCCACACTTGTGTCCCATACGCACATATGCACGGCGTCAATAACATAGTCCAGCAGCACCAGTGGCAGCAGGCCAAGAGCTCACTTCTCGGCCACCGCGGCGCCGAAGATGTCGATGCGCTCGAGGATCGGCCCGGCGCTGATGAGTTTGCCACTCAGACTCTCTTCACCCTGTCATCCGGCGTAGCAGTCGCAAGCAGGAGGTTAGTACGAGAGAGAGAGAGAGAGAGAGAGAGAGGCTGCTTCGATGCTCCACGCATGTGGCAGCAGGAGGAGAGTGACGCACGATAATGTCGGCGTACGCCAGGCGCGTGTCGCGCACGTTCACATGCTTCCGGTCAGCGACCGGCGGCGCTGCAGCGGTGGCAGCGCAGCGAAGACTGAAGCGGCAGCGCAGCGCGTGGGAGAGCGAGCGGCGGGCGAGCATCGGAGCGGAAGGAGTGGACGGCGGAGTGGACGGCGGCGGAGGGAGGCAATTGGACGACTTACGTCACCTTCAGTTTTGTCGTATAAGTTATAACAGGGCTATTGGGAGCGTGACGGTGCAGCGCACGAAGTCGACTTGGGGAAGGTATGTGGTTCCGAGAGGACTGCCTCGTCAATGGCGTTTTGGACCAATAAAGATCGGGACAGGAACGTGCATGTGTCGGGTTCTAATATGTAGGATGGCAGTATATGATACTGAGCTAAAAGCAGGTGGCTTTTATGTGTACGCTTGTACAGAAATGAATCCACTTTTACGTCCTGCGATTGGTAGAAGCGCTGTGGTCGCAAAGTAGGGGAAGGCTTGTAATTGTGGGTCACTCGATTCTCTCGACATTCTCAATACAAACCCGGGTTCACACTGGGTTCGAAGCCCCCTGACTTGTCCTTCAATCTGGGGTTTCGTCGCTCATTCTCCCTCTTCCGACAGACCTCTTGCCTGTCATTCCATCACTCGCGCCGGAGGGAGAGCAGGCAGCTCAAGGGCGGAGGACGAGGAGGAGCCGACCAGCGACGCCGCCCTCTTTTAACGGCGCCCCACGCTCCAGTTCGCCTATTCCACTCACCCGCCGTCCACAGGAGACTCCCGAGAGAGAACGTCATGGGTGCGTGGCGTGGGCTTTGTATGCGGAGTGAGCGAATGGGACGTCCGAACGAACCTACTAACGCGCCCACTCGTGGCTCCAGTGGTGGACTTGTGAGTACATGTAGAGCCTCGCGCTTGTATATCGAGAGAAGCATGCTGATGTGTGGGGCTGCGAGCAGCAAGCGCGGGCGCGAGGGCGCGGCGCTCGACCTCTCGGCGGCTGACGCACCGGCGTTCGAGAAGCCGCGCGATGCGCAGCGCGTGCGCACCTCAGAGAGCAACGGCGGTACCGTGAGCAAGCGCTGGACGCCCGAGCAGGACGAGGCGCTGCGTCAGGCCGTGAGCGAGCTTGGCCAGCGCAACTGGATGGTGCGTCGCTCACTGCCTTGAGAGCGTCAAGTGGGTGGGTGAGTAGGTGAGTGGGTGGACGCTCACGTGGGTTCGCGCGGCAGGCGGTGGCGGAGCGCGTGCCCGGGCGTGACAACGCGCAGTGCCTGCAGCGCTGGAACAAAGTACTCAAGCCTGGACTCGTCAAAGGCCCGTGGTCTGTCGACGAGGACAACCTGCTGATGGAGACGATGCTCAAGGGCTACGACTCGTGGCGCGAGGTCGCAGCGCAGATCCCCGGCCGCACGTGCGTGCTTGCGGATTGCTTGTTCGTATATTGGGTGGCGCGGCGGGAGAAGCAGTTCGTAACAACATGAGAGCGTTTTCGCGGATCTCTGCAGCGCGAAGCAGTGCCGCGAGCGCTGGAGGAACCGCTTGGACCCCAACATCAACAAGGCGTACGTGGCGAGAGCTAGAGCGATATGAGCAGCAGGAGCTCTAGTTTGGTTGACGCGATGTGCTTCACGTGCGACAGACCGTTCACGGAGAGCGAGGATAACATCATCCAGCAGGCGTACGAGAAGCTCGGGAACCGTTGGACGCAAATCGCCGAGCTGCTGCCGGTAGCCAAGTAGCGCTTTTCGCTTGCTACGCTGCTGCACGCTCTGACTTTACAGAAACGTCCGACATGTGCTGCTGCTGCTGCAGGGCCGCACGGAGGACTCGGTGAAGCTGCGCTGGAAGACGCTCAACCCAAACCAGCGCACGTACACGAAGCTCGGGCGCCCGCGGCTGCTGCCGACGGATCAGATCGACCACCCGGAGCTCGCGGCGTTCAGCGCGTACACGCCGGAGCCCATCGTCTCGGCGACCCCGCCGCCTCCCTCGAGCTCGTCCGAGTCGAGCAGCAGCAACCAGTTTGTCGACGACATCACGGCGGCGTTTGACGTCAAGGCGGAGGCGCCGCCGAGCGTCGCGAGCAGCGGCGGGAGCGCACTCCCGGAGCCGATCCTGCGCGGCGACGACTCAGATGAGGAGATGAGCTCGGAGGACATCGTGATTTTCAAAGCGTTCCTGCGCGGACAGTCGAGCGGCTCGCTCAAGCTCGACGGCAGCTTCCGCAACCTGCTCGCCGAGATGCCGGAGACTGTCGCGAAGAACTACCCGAGCCTTGCAGGCCTCAGCGGCGCGTCAGCGCGCAGCCTGCAGCGCGGGTCGAGCGTCTCGTGGGCGCCAATTGACACCACCGACGCCCGGCCGCGCCACAAGCAGCTCGTGACCATGATGAGTCTCGGCAGTGTGCGCAGCGCGAGCCTCCGGTCGCTCACGGAGCACGACCCGTACTTTGGCGACGAGGGACTCAACCGACAGCTCAGCGGCATGTCGCTCATCGAGGGCTTCGCGGGCGACGCGGACGACGGCGGCGAGAACCAGGGAGAAGCTCTGGCGTCGACGGCTTCGGGTGGCGAGATGACGAGCTTCGAGGAGGCGCAGCTGATCGCCGAGACGATGCTGCCGCCCGTGCCGATGACGAAGCGGTCGTTCACTGAGGAGCTCAACGCGCCGAGCGCTTCGGTTGTTGGCAGCGGCGGCCCGCAGCAGGTCAACGAGGAGCTGTTGCACGAGTTCCTGCAGTTCCCGGAAGGCAGCGCGGCGAGCGGAGGCCCAGGCAGCCTCGCGACGACTGTGTCGGTGCACGACTTCTACAACGGCGACGTGGCGCTCGACCTGCTCTCGTCCGCCGACCGGTTCGAGATCTAGCGCGGAGTAGTTGAGTAGTATAGCGGCCCCATTGAGCGGGCGAGTGCATGAGCGAATGGACCAGTGGATGTATTTTTCCCCCGGTGCCTCTCGGTCGCTCCTTCCACCTCATTATCAAAAATCCGAAAACCATCGCCCGGCCGCCAATGGCCCAGCCGGCGCTGGCAGCGTGGCGCGCGCTCGCGGCGACGGCCGCCGGCAGCTCGGCGCCCGAGCCGCGCTCGGGCCACGCGGTGGCGCTGCTGCGCCCGAGCGCCAGCGTGCTGCTCTTCGGCGGCTCGGACGGCGCCATCTTCTTCAACGACTTCCACGTGCTCGAGCCGGCGACCTTCGCCAGCACCACCACCACCACCAATGACAGCACCGGCGCCGGCTCGCCGCCCGAGCTCGAGCTCAGCGCCGTCGGCGACCTCGCGGGCCTCTCGCAGTCCTCGAGCGCGGCCAGCGACGCCGGCGCCGGCGGGTCGGAGCATGACGACCTCCCCGAGCTCGTATGGAAGCGCCTCGTGGTCACATACGCGCCGCGCCACCCGGCAGCTGGCGACGACGCCGACGAGAACGAGCGCGAGCTGCCGTACGTGGGCGGCGGACGCGACTACCACTCAATGCACTACGTCCCGGCGCCGCGCGACGAAGAGGAGCGCGCGGGACTGCGCGTGCTCGTGCTCGGGAACATCCTCGTGGCCACGGAGCACGATCCGAAGCGCTTCGAGATGGACGAGCTGCGCGTCGAGGAGCTACGCGTGCACCAGCCGCTGCTCGAAGCGCAGTGGCAGTCGCGCCGCGTCGCCGGTGCCTGGCGTCCACGCGCGCGCCAGGCGCACAGCAGCGTCGTGCGTTCTCCTCCGCTGCTGGAGCAGCAGCTGCTGCTAGAGTCCACTAATGTCCTGCTATCGTGTGTGGCGCTTCCTGCAGCTCATCGGCGAGCGACTCTTCTGTTTCGGCGGCAAGAACGCCGCGACCACCGCGTTTTACAACGACATGTTCTACTTGGATGTGCGCCGCAACGTGTGGGTGAACCCGCCGTCGACTGGGAGCTTCCCAGCACCGCGCTCGTACGCGAGCATGTCTGCCGCCGGCCGTGACCAGATCTTCCTCTACGGCGGCTACGATGGCCGTCAGCAGTTCGGCGGGCTGTATGTCTACGACGTACCGCAGAGCCGCTGGGACAAGGTCGCCGCGGTCGGCGAGAAGCCCACGGCGCGCATGAATCACTCGCTGACATTCGTGGCGCCGCGCCACCTCATCATGTTCGGCGGGCGCGAGCACTCGCGCCGCCAGAACGACGTCTCGCTCTTCGACATCGTCTCGGAGTCCTGGACACAGCTCAGCCCCGACAGCAGCGCCCAGGCACGCGCTGCCGCCCGCCGAAGCACCACCACTAGCAACAGTAGCAGTCGTCAGAGCGCGCCGAGCGACTCGCCCATGGGCAGAACAGCACACACGGCAGTGCACTATGACGTGCGTGCGCATGTGCGGCAGCATCATCAGCAGGAGGAGGAGTCAGCAGTGAACGCGGACGAGCGGATCCTGATCTTTGGCGGATACGGCGGCTCCCACAGGTGGCTCAACGACCTGCAGCTCCTGACGATCCCCGCGAGCGTCTTCCGGGCGAGTGTGACGCCGGAAGAGATCGACACGGACGAGACCGCGGTGGCGCTCTCGGGCTGTCCTCCCTCACGTATGATGGATGATCTGTGGTCCTGGTGCTGTGGTGGTAGTGGTGCGCGTGAGTTCTCAGGGTGCTTGCCATTGTGTATGTGTATCTCTCTCTCCTGTGCCTCTTTTCCTTTCCTGTACTCGTCGTACGACAGAGTCAGAATCCTCGCTGCTAGTGCGTTCCAACCACGAGAAGCCGCGTTCGCAGTCCGCTCCAGGGCAGCTCTCGCAGCCGCATCCGCGCCCGTCATCCCGCTCCGAGAACCCGCCGGTTTTGAGCGACATCACGAACCAGGCAGCGCAAGCGCTGCTGCCGGCCACCACGCCAGCAGCGACTGCAGCAGCGGCGGCATCATCGAAGCGGCCGCTGAAAGCAGCAACAGGCAAGAAAGAAGGAGAGAGCGAAAGAGCGAAAGAGAGAGAGAGAGAGAGAGAGAGAGAGAGAGAGAGAGAGACGAGTGTCTCTTTTTCTTTGCGTTGGTTGCTGTTCCCCGGTTCCGTAAGCAAGCATCTCCCGCTGACACTCTGGTGCACGTGACCCTCTCCAGATGCACGCTCGTTGAACCAGTCGAGCTCCCAGCAGCTGCAGGCATCGTCGTCCCTTAAGAAGCGGAGGCGCCACGGCGACTCGCAGGACATGCTGAGCGGCAGCAGCGAGCTACTGTCGTCGCAGATCGGGACGCAGACAGCGCTGCTCCAGCTCTTGCAGCACAGCGAGCGGCACGAGGAGGTGAGCATCGCTTCGGTTCAAGAGAGTTTGTCGTCGGAAGGTATGCGGTGGAGACCAACGACTGGCTGTGCACAGGGCATCTCGCGGATCCTCGCGTTCCTGACGCACGAGCAGACGCGCCGACGACAGGAGGAGCACACGCGGCTCCAGTTGCAGACCCACGTGGAGCAACTGGAGCACCAGCTGAGCGCTGCGGACCAGAAGGCCGCGTCGCTCGAGCGGAAGCTACAGCTGAGCGAGAAGGAGAAGCACGAGGTCCAGGAGCAGCTCGTGGCCGCTGATACGGAGCTCTTCGTGGCCCGGAAGGCGCTGGCGGCGATGCCGAGCATGAAGAACGAGGTGCGGGGCCGGTCGCTTGAGTGTGGTGTTGATGATTATTGTTGTTGTGGCTGCTCATGGGACTCGGAGGTGCGGTATGGGCCTTTACAGATCATCGACGCAATTAAGCAGACGAACCAGTTCCAGTTCAAGGCGTCGAACCTGATCGAAGATCGCCTCTCGAGCATCCACAACGCGCTCGAGGAGATGCGGCACAGCTCGGGCGAGCGCACCGAGACGGACGACTCGCCGCAGAAGAAGGACAGGTTCGTGTATATGTGCGTGCATGTCTTTGGAGGCTGTGGCGCCGTGTTCTTTGGCTCGTTCGAGTTGGAGGGAGCGAGGTGCTGCCGGCTTGAGACACACCGCAGCACCTCGCGTGGCGCCGCCGACGGAACGCATCGTTCATCTCCATACAGCAATATCTCTATCTCCTGATGACTTTGGCGGCGTAGAATTCCCGCCAAGGACAGATACGGATAGAACATTCCTTCACACTCATGGAGAGTGTAGTGGTGGGTAGCATTGATCCCTTGTATTGAACATCATGTGTGTGTGTGTGTGTGTCGCCTTGATGCGCTACCAGCATGTTTCCGGACGACTCGCGGAGCGACTCATCTCAGCCGCATCTCTACCCGGAGCGCGTTGTGATCAACCTCGAAGAGCGCTTGCGGTCGGCGCTGGCATCCAATCAAGACCTGACAGATAAGGTGCGTGTGCGAAGACTGCTACTACTATGAATGAAGGGACGAGAGCTCTCATTTCGCTCGTGCGACTACAGCTCACGGAGATGGAGGCGCGGCTGAAGCGCGCGGAAGCGCACTCGGAGCAGATCCGACAGCTCTCGCTGGCGTGGATGCACGAGAGCCCCTGATCTGAGGATAGTCTATGAGGAAGGCTGTTGTTTTACCAGCCTTTTGGTGTCTTTCTTGTTCAAGAGGTTAAGATACGATCGCGCGTTCGTTTGTAGCCTATCTCGCCGCTTCTACGGCTGCTTGCCGTCGTCGTGCTTCTCCGATCTCTCATTAGACTGCGCGCGGGAAATTGAGCTCGCCGAGGATGTTGCTTACCGGTCCGGCGTGGCCGTCCTGCGACGCGAACGACTCGAGCAGGTTCGAGAGCAGGTTGAAGTCGAGATCCAGCGGCTTGTCTGCGGCAATCTCGTCGTCAAGCTCGTCGTCGAGCTCGTCGTCATTGCCGCCGTCACCCTCATTCTTGCCGGCAGCGGCTGCGTCGATCTCGAGGCGCGCAAAGCTCTTGGCCATGTGCGTCGTCGAAAGCTCCGCGTCCATCTCGGCCATGGCCGCTTCCATCTGCGCATCCATTTCGCCGTCCGAGGCGTCATCATCACCGCTCGAATCACCATCGAAGTCGTTGTCATCGTCGTCGTAAAAGTACTCTCCGCCATCCGAGAAGCGCGGCTCGCGCGGCGGCCCGCTGCCGTCCCCGTTCAGGATCTCCATGAACGCGCTCATGTCGAACTGGATCGGCTCGTTGCCTTCGACGCCATCGAGGCCCGAGACACCGCCGAGGAAGGTGTTGAACATCGTCGCGATGCTCTCGAGCTCCTCGGCGCCACCCTCTGTGTTTTCGTTGCTTCTACTACTACCACTACTAACGGCTCCAGGCCGCACTCCCGACGTGCCCATCGACGCCTCCACCTGCCGCAGCTTCTCTTCCAGGCTGTCTGGGTGCATGTACAACCACGAGTCGTCATCGTTCTCGCCCAGCTCCTCGTCGCTGGCTGCTCGCAACAACGACGGCGATGACGATGACGAAGGCGTTTGCAGAGCCTCGTCGATGATGCTTCGCCAAGACGTGCCGAACTGGTTCTCACCGTCCGAGGCGTACAGGATCTCGAGTCCGCACGTGAGCTTCATGCCGATCTCGGCTGCGAGTGCCACAGGATCATTCGTTTCCGACCCGGTCGCCAGCGCCTCGCGGTACGTTTTCGTGGCGTCGAAAGGTTTGGGCGCGAAGAACTGCTGCTGCTTGAGCTGCGCGAACATGCAGCGCGAGAAGACGACCATGCGCTCGGTAGGAGGTGGAGATGGCGTCGTCGGCGTCGTCGTCACGGGCAAGAACTTCTCCATTCGCGCGCAGATGGACGCAGCGAGCTTCGGCTCACGGTAGTAGAACGCCTCGACCGCCTCACCGAGCACCTCTGGGTGCTGTGCAAGCACCCGAGCAGCACTTGCCGGCAGCAGGCAGCGCACGCGGTGGCGGTTCTCCCGCATGAAGCTCGGGACCTCGTGCAGCTTGCTGGCCAGCGCGCGCTGCATCGCGTCGCTCGCCCGTGTCTGCTTCGGATCGTTGAGCACCGCATGGAGGCAGTGCAGCGCTGTGCTGCTCTCCAAGTCGTCAGATTGGCGCTTCTTGCGCGGCCGTCGCCGCTGCGTCTCGTCCCCACCACCACCACTACGCTCAGGAACGACGCCCGGCGGCACGAGGTGCAGCTCGCCGCCGCGCAGCAGCACGCGGCCGCCGCAGTTCTCAGGGTGCGCCCACTCGGGCAGTGCGTCTGCGCACTCGATGAGCAGGAACTCGCCGTCGGCATCGCGCGCGCGTACGAGCGCGCTCGGGAACGTCCGCGAGAGCTCTACCAGCAGTGCCGTGATGACCCACTCGTCGCGGATCTCGTCGCCCACGTGCGTCTCGCCACTCAGGCAGTAGCGCCGCAGCGATTTACTGAATGACGCCGGCGCGTCATCGGCGGAGAAGCACTTCTCGGGCGCGCGCAGGTGGAAGCGCTGGCGCTGCCATACGAAGTCGCGGGTGAACTCGGCGGCGTGCGCCAGCAGCTGGTCGCGGAGACGCGTCATGACGTGCAGGTCGGTGGCATCGTCGTCGCCGAGTTCGCTGCCGACGCCATCGTCGCTCTCGAAGAAGAGCTCGTACGTGATGACGTTCTCGTCTGCGGCGGCCGCTGGGAAGAGCATTGCTGCCTGCGTGGTAGTGGTGGCGGCGATGCTGTCGCTGTGTGGAGCAAGCGGAACTGCTGAGCAGAATTAGAAATGGATAGCTGGATAGAAGTGCTGGAGCCAGCTACTTGCTATCAGTATGCAAAAGTCGAAACTGGTGCGGGAAGTGTCGAATGGAGGCTCACTGCTCCGCTTGTCTTCCCAGTCGGCGAGCTGAGAGGCGTGTGCGAAACCATGCAGGCGACAATGATGGATGAGCCGCTGAGTGCTCGCGAGGAGGTGCGTGGAAGCAAGCGCAGCGTGGTGTCAAGCGCGCGAGGGCGTTCGCCAACACCGCGCGCGTTAAACGCGCAGGTTTGTATCGTGGACGAGGCCAACAACGTCGTGGGGAAGGCGGATCGCGCGGTGATGGTGCGTGCGACGTCTCTCTCGCGCTCCTCCTATCGCCGCAGCTCACCTGCGTCCGCCGCTTCCTCCTCGTCGTCCTTCCCACCTGCATTGCCAGCGCGCATTCAACCTGCCGCACCGCGCGTCGTACATCGTCGTGAAGAACTCGAGGTGGGTGGGTCTCTGCTGCTCGCCTCCTGCTCGACTTCGCTGCGCTCATTCCCCCACGCTCTTCATGACCTCCAGCGGCAAGTTCCTCGTGCAGCGGCGCACGATGCTCAAGGACTATTGCCCGGGGATGCTGGACGCGATGGCGGGCGGCGTCGTGCAGTTCGGCGAGTCCTTCGAGGAGAATGCGGTGCGCGAGGCGCAGGAGGAGATGGGCGTCCACGGCGTGGCGCTCACGCGCGTCGACACCTTCTACTACGCGGACGCGCGCAGCCGCGTGTGGGGCGCGACGTTCGAGTGCGTCTTCGACGGACCGCTCGAGCTGCAGGTCGAGGAGGTGGCCGAGGTGCTCGAGCTGACCGCGCAAGAGATCCTGGCGCGCCGCCACGAGTTCACGCCCGACGGCATCTTCGCCTTCGAGCGCTACCTCCAGCAGAAGCAGGAGGCGACGTAACACGAATCGGAGCTTCGCGCTGCTTGTTGCTAGCTACTGCTGTAGTTGATTGCCTGTGCTGATCCTCTAGCTACGTGCTCTTCGCCTTGTCGATCAGCGGCTCGTCACCGCGGAACGAGTCCATGCCGTGGTGGCCGCCGGCGAGTCCGATCAGCACGTCGCTGAGCTCCACGGGCAGCAGCCGCGCGAGCGCCGGCGCCCAGGGCAGCAGCCACCCGCGCCAGCCGCGCGTGCACACGAGCAGCTGCTCGCGGCCCCCGGTCATCGCGTCGAGCATGCAGTCGACGACCTCCTGCTCGTCCAGGAACGGCGCGAGCCAGCGCGCGAGCTGCAGGCGCCACCCGGCGCCCTGGAACGCGCTGGCGAACATGCGCGTGGCCACGGCGCTCGGACACACGAGCAGCGTGCGCACGTGCGTCACGCGGTCGCGCTGGAGCTCCATCCGCACTGCTTGCGACCATCGAGTGAGCGGCCCGCAGGCTGATGAGGCTGCGACATCCACAACGACAGCGCCACGTACGCGACTCGTGGAAGGCGTTGGTCGCCGCCTTGCTGGCGCAGTAGTCGGTCAGTCCCGCGGCGCCCACGAAGCCCATCTGCTCGTAGTCGGTGGTGGCATTAGCAGACGCTCGCAGCAGCAGCAGCAGCAGCAGCAGCCAGGCTCTCACAAGCGCGCACCATGGAGGAGACGGTGACGATGAGCGCGTCGCGCGAGGCGTCCGCCAGCATGGCCGGCAGCACGGCGCGCGTCGTCCAGAAGTGCGCGAGAGTGTTGACCGCGAACGTGCGCCGCACGCGCGCCGGCGGCAGCGCGAGCAGCGGCCGGCCGGCCACCACGCCCGCGTTGTTCACCAGCACGTCCACGCGGCGCCCGAGCGCCAGCACCACCTCTGTGACGCACGCGGCCACGGCGCTGGTCGCCGTTCACACACGTCAGCCGCCATCCATCCCCCTTTCCTTCTCTTCGCTTCCCTATACACTTGCTAACGCTCATACGCACTTCTCGTCCGACACGTCGCACGTGCGCACGAGCACGCGCGGCCCGCGCAGCGCATCGAGCGCCTGCGCGTCAACGTCGAGCAGCACGAGCGTGGCGCCGGGCGCGCGCGCTCGGATGGAAGCGGCCAAGCAGCGTCCGAGGCCGTGGGCGGCGCCCGTGACGAGCACCACGCGGCCGTCGAGCGAGAAGGCGGCGCGGCGGCGGGCGGCGACGAGCCGCAGCGCGAGGGGGAGGAGGAGGAGGAGGAGGAGGAGGAAGCAGGCGAAGAGCATCGCGTGGCTGGCAGAGTGGGCGGTCGCCCTGTCGACGAACCAGCTGCTTGCGCGCGTCGGCAGAGAAGGTGACCGAGCGCGTCGTAACGCACGCGTGATGCGCCCGCGAGGGTCACGAGAGTGGCGAGCCCTGGGCTGGGGGAACCTTCCTGGAGGAAGGGGGAAACGGAACTCAGACGCGGCCGCGCATGTGACGAGGACCCGGCCGCGCCTTTGCCGGCGACCGGGCCGGAGGGATCCTTTCGCGCGGCGCTCGCAGCTGAGAGGCTGCTCGCACGCAAGGTGGCCGTCTCTACACTGCGGTCATTACCAACGCCCGCGCGCCAGGCGCTCGAGTTGAGTTCAGGCGCCTGCCTGCCTGTGCTGGTGGCCGAATCAGAGCCGCCCTGCTGCTGCTGGCGTCCTCGGCATCTGTGAACGCCTTGTCCTGCAAGCGAGCAAGCAAGCAGCCGCGTGCTCTGCTCAGACGCGTTGACCTGTCGCCAACGACCATGTGGACAGGGACACGTGAACACGCCCGAGGACGGAACGAGGGCGGTCGACGAGCCGAGAACGCTCCCCACGTGGTGCGGAAAGGAACCGGCCGGTGGCCAGCGAGTGTAAGGTGGTCGGCCGGCTGTGTGGCTCGCCACGCGGTGCCACTCTGCCCCGACAGTCAACCGGTCAATCGGCCGTCGTTGTCATCGTCCTCTGCTGTTCACAATCCGGCAGGCGAAGCCACCTCCATCTCCTCATCCTCGACCGCCATCTGACCGTCTCTCTCTCTCTCTCTCTCTCTCTCTACCTTGCCCAACCCCACAAGCAAGCACGCGAGCGCCTAAAAGTCACGCCCGCAAGCAGCACACACACCCAGAAAGCGCGACCGGAAGCGAGCACTCGCGCTTTCGCAACTTCCGGCGACTTCGCCGATCGGCCACCGCGCTCATTCAGCCAACGAGCTCCTCCTCTTCATCCTCGCGCTGGCTTTGTCTTCGACTTGAGGCGAGTCGACTTGACACGCGAAGGCTCACGCACACACACACACACAAGAAGTCCAAGAGGCCAACCGACTGACTTCCGCGCCTGCTCTTCCCGATCGACCCGACCCACTGCGCTTGCGTGCAACGCCGGTCGTCCGTCCACAGCCTTGGGCTCCGAATCAGGTCTTCCTAAAGCGCACGGCACCTGCTCTCGCACCCTGCGCTGCAAGAATCCACCACCACACAAGCGTTCGCTTCGCTTCGCTTCGACTCGACTCGACTCAAGAGAGACAGAAAGCGGATGGTGGTCCTCCCGCCACCCCCCGCCCCGTCCGCTTCCCCTTCGTCTACGGCTCCCAGCGGCGATCTCGTCGACACACGCGTCAGCCGCCTCAGTCTCGAATCTGCCGGCTCGGAGATGCACCACCCACCGCCCCGCTCGTCCCTCGCCATGCTGAGCACCTCCGCCACCGCCGCCTTCGGCCCGCTGGCAGCCGACGAGGCCCACCGCTGTCGCTACAAGACCGGCAAGTGCCGCAACGCGCGCTCGAGCAAGCGTAACGGCCAGCCCCACCAGCTCTGTCTGTATCACCGCGACAAGGCCAACCAGATCCAACGCAAGTTCGACCGCCAGAAGCGCCAAGTGCTGCGCGAGCGCAAAAGCTCGGGCTCCGCTGCGTTTTCCTCATCAGTAGCAGCATCTTCATCATCTCCGTCGTCTTTGTCGTCATTGTCATCAGCGTCTCAAGTGCATCGCGGTCACCTCCAGCAGCTCCAGTACATGCCACCGCAGCACCAACGCCGATCTCCACCGGCTACCTCCACCATGTCGCCCAGCTATCCACCCCAGCAGCAGCTCCACAGCCGCCTTACCAGCAATCGCATGAGCAGCAGCGTTCACAACATCACCAACTTCGCGCCGCGCTTCACGAGCTTCGTCGCCAAGGACGTCGAACTCTACTCAGACTCGGAGCACAGCAGCCGCTTCTCGACTGACAGCAGCTCAAGCGATTCGTCGTCGCTCTGGGCCGACCTGCCGTCGCCCGTGTCGGCAGCGGCGTTCATGGGGCTGCGGCTCGCGCTCTCGCCGGCGTCGGCATCAGCGCGCGTGGGACCACGGCCGACCGTGTCGTCGCCGACACTTGTCGAGGTCACGCCCACGAGCACAAGCAGCTTGGCGAGCCCACACCCGCTGTCGCACGACGAGATCGACTTCCTCTGCTCCGCCATGTTCGAGTGAGCGCGCGTCGTCGTCATCTTTCTCCCCCATTAGCTCCACCACCTTTAGTATCTATCACGGGGTCGCTCCCGTCCGCCGCCGCCGCCAAAGCGCGCGCCGGTAGTTCGTTCGTTCGTTCGTTCGTCTCCCGTCTTCCTGCGTGCGTTCCAAGTGCCATAAAAGCTGCCATATAAACTCGACTTCCACCTCCGCTTCATCATCGTCGTCTCTCGATCCTGTGCACGCATGCATGCGTGCATGCAGCAGCACGCACGCACGCATGTAGCAGCAGTCAGATGGTCTCGTGCGGTTCCCTCCCTCGCGCTCTTCCACTTGCGTCTTTCCCGACACTCGCTTGGTGGTCGCTCGTTCGTCGACAGCAAGGCATCGGGAAGTCATACGTAGCACTTCACTTCACCACCGGACCGGCTCTCGGAGATCGACTGGCTGAGGGGCGGCGGCGGTGATGCGCTCCTGCAGCGCGTGAATCGCATGGCGGACGCGATCCTCGTAGACAGCTTCAACTCGTGGACTGAAGTGAGAGCAGTGATGGCAGGAGAGACTCCTGCATGATGCTGCTTGGCGCCTTCTTGTCCTCCTCATTGGGCTCGACCAGGCGTGCTCCAAAATACTCACTCGCCACGAAGAGCCCGCCAGCCGCAGCCTTCCTTCCTCCTGATGGAGAGCAGCTCCGCCGGCTGTAGCACCACCCGTCGACGAGTCCGAAGAGGAAGCGCGCTTGGCGCCTGCTAGCCACGCAAAGCGTTCGAGCGAGGAGGGCGAGCAGCGCCAATGGCCGCGGAGCTCTCCGCAGCCCCAACGCCAGTCCTCGTCCCAGCAGCAACACCAGCCGTCACCGCAGCAACCGCTGCAGTAGCAACAACTACAAGAGAAGCAGCACTAGGAACCGGGACAGGGCGACCAGACATCGACCATGCGCCGCTGCCACCTCCACGCCCGCGGCGTTACTCGGCGCCGCACGTCACACCGCTCGACCTGTCGCCGAACCACTTTAAGTTGCTATACCTCATCAGCTTGTACGCGATCGCGTCCAACTCGACGCGTCAGAACGAACGCTGGATCCGCCATGTGCCACTACTCGTGCTCATGTTCGAGGGCATCGTACGTGGCAAGTTCGGCTTCGACTACGCGCCGAACTCGGTGCGGCTGTCGTTCAAGGGCCGCACGCTGCGGCGCTGGATCAACATCTCGCGCGAGGGGGTGGCGGCGATCAACGACCTCTGGGAGCTCCGCCTCGTCAACGGGCTCAAGCTCTCGAGTGACGACTTCCAACCGATCACAGCGTATCAAGTCTCGACTAGAGGGATCGAGATGCTTTTGCATCTGCCGGCGAACTTGCGTGGCGAGGTCGACAGCTTCATCTACCCGCCTACGCCGCTCGAGAAGAAACCGTTGCTTGTGGCATACGATGGCGGACGATTCCAGCTGCGCTCCGGCGGCTACTCCAAGACAAGCGCGATCACAGAGAGCGAGGATGTGTCGTATGTGAGCTCTCCCTTTCTGCCACGCTGTCTGCGATCGAACGGGTACTACCAGATCGAGGAGCGCAACAATCGGGATCGAGCAAGCGAGTGCGCAGCGGGTGGGAGCAGCATCTCGACGAATGTATCCGAAGCCGTGACACTCGGCGACGTGCACGCGATCGTGGGCGAGTGGGTGCCGTTTGGCTCGAACCAGATCGTGGCGCTGAACGAGCGCATTGGCGCGCTCGACCGGTGCCAGGGCGGCATCCTCACGAGCATCGTGGATCATGCGCCGACAGACACGCGGTTCCGGGTCCCGCTTGGACAGACGCAGGTTCGCATCCTCGACTTCGACTTCGTGCGCTTCATCAACTTCGAGGCCGAGTCGCACTTCCCTGAGACCTCCGGCATCGTGCAAGTCGAGAACTTTGGCATGCACCTCAACTCAGACGGCTCGTTGATCTATGGCATGAAGGTGGAGGCGATCATGGACCGCTCACATGAGGACGTCTCGATCGATCATCTCGCTCGCCTGCTCGTGGACGTGCACCAGGACTCGTCGCTGCTTGTGAACGACCTGCTATCACGATACCAGGTGAGCTTGCTCGAGATGCTCTACCTGGGCGACTCGTTCCACCGGAACAAGTTCAACTGCGTCATGGCGAAGCAGATCCGACCGAAGCTTCCGGGACGAGAGTACGTGGCCAACCCTTTGTACGCGAACGAGCTCGCGCAGGTGCTCGGTGACGTGTACGTGAGTCACGACATCTCGCCTGAGGACGTACTGGTGGTCGGTCGCGGCGGGTGTCTGTTTGCAGGACCCAATATCTTCAAGTACGAGAGCATCTGCACGGCGTATGTGGCGCTCGTGTCCCGCGACATCTTCATCAAGAACTTCTTCGCACGCACGTTCGTGCTCGACGCGACACTCAAGGATATCCGGCGACTCATCCACAAGATGCACGTCGAGCCGGCTACGGCGCTGAAAGTGCGCGAGCAGCTCGCGGTGGTATCAAAGGACACGATCCTGCTCGCTGAGACGCTCGAGTACCTGCTCGATTCGCTCGAGGACATCCAGCTGACGCTGGATTCTCCTGATCTCTCCCCGAGGTCAGATACCGACGATGTGGCAGAATGCGAGCAGGGCGATGACACTGACGAGGGAGATACTGTCGAGGCGCAGCTTCTTCGCGTGCTATCGCTGCAGCGCATCAAGGCACAGCTAACGATGCGTTGCCACGACTCGATCAAACTGATGGAGAACACGATGCTGCAACTTGAACAGCTACAGATGATCGCTGAGTCGGCCGCGACGAAGCAGCTCGAGGTCGCGTGTCAGCGCGTGAACCTCAACACACAAGGTCTTATGAAAGGCGCGGAGCACCAGGAGCGTGGGCTGCTCACGCTGCAGGCGCTGCAGTACATTATCGCTGGACTCTTCGTGTTCGATGTGATCGACCGTCTCACAGGCGGGACCTGGAACATCCACATCCCCAAGTGGGCGACAGACTTTCTCGTCAAGCCGATCTTGTCGCACCCGTTTCTCTGGTGGGGCGTCAATATGATCGTCAACGGACTCTTCTTTTGGTTTATGCACAAGATCTCGCACAAGCTCTCGGGTCGATGGCTTGGTTGGTCCACTGTCCGCCTTGAAGTCAATAGACGGATCTCGCAGCAACATCTTATGAGATGGCTCGCACAGCGCAAGATTAAGCGTAGCGGTACGGTCCAGGTTGGCGGCACGCGTGACGGAGCTACCTCGAGGTTTCGGATGTTCGTGTGGGAGGAGACGGACGCGTCGATTTGGGGTGGCATCACGCCAAAAGTCGAGCTCGTGTTCGACGAGAAGCACAGCTTTCTGCTGTTCGCGGCGCTGCGCTTCGACACGAAAGGCTCACGCATGCTCGAGGCCGAGTGCAGCGAGATCTTCCACGAGCTCTTTACGAAGCACGAAATCTACGTGTCCGATAAACCTGACACTAAGGGAAGCAAGACCAAGATGGTGTTTCTGGACACTGACACGTGAACGTGTCGGATCTCTCAACTGATTTGCCTGCCTGGGCTGGACAAAAGAGCAAGCAAGGCAGGTACTGGAGATTGCTTTTGTGCCGATACACACTGAGCGAACGGAACACCACCACTCCAGCTCATTTGACGAGTGCGCAAAACACAGAGTGAAGAATGCTGAGTCAGCACGCATCCGCTCCAGTCGATTCGATTCGGCACTGATGGCCGAGTGAGTCCGAAGCAAATCGAAGTCAAAGCCCGGGTCTCGTCTTGGGGCGATTCGAATGGTCGAAGTTGCTGCGACTGAAGTCATGACGATCTGAAAGACACACACACTAGAACAGGAAACCTAAAGCTAAGTTAACAAGACAAGAGCCCCTCGACGAGCTCGATGAATCGGTTTATGGTCGCATGCACGGTGTCTCTCTTCCTGACCAAGGTTGTCTAGATATTCTTTTTGATGTCAACGATCCGGAGCAACCTCTACTCGACAAGATAGGATACTCGGAACAATGGCGCGTCAAGTGGCGAGAACAGCAACAGCGACGTCAACAGGAAGCGAGATCCGACCATCAGCACGCTCACTACAACACCAAGTTCTTTGCCAAGACGATAAGTCATCTATTCCGCTTAGTGATGAAACCCAGGTTATCTCCCGCCAAAAGAACCAAATTCGGAATTGGCGCCAAAAAAGCTCGGCACGTTCCTCAGCAGGTACCCAAGTGGCAGCATGGCGAGCGCTTCTGCCGGCGCCAGCGACGACGGTCGCCGCGCACTACACGCACTCTCGAAGCGCGACGTACAGCGCATCTGCAGTGGACAGGCGGTCGTTGATTTGGCGACGGCCGTGAAGGAACTCGTGGAGAACGCGCTGGACGCCGGCGCGACGCTCGTGGATGTCAAGCTGCGCGACTACGGGCTCGCGGCGGTCGAGGTGAGCGACGACGGCGTCGGGGTGTCGCCCGCCAACTTTGAGGCGCTCGCACGCAAGCACCACACGTCCAAGATCCGCAGCTTCGAGGACATTGAGAGCGTCGCGTCTTTCGGCTTCCGGTGTGCACACGTGATGCAAGTGTGCATGTGGTGTGTGCGGGCGCTCACGTGACGGCACTGCGACGCGAACGATGTGAACACAGCGGCGAGGCGCTGAGCTCCATCTGCCAGCTGGTCGCGAGCTTCTCAGTGATCACGCGCACGAGCGCGGAGGAGATCGGGACGCTACTCGAGTTTGACTCGGCAGGAAACCTCGTGCGTCAGGTGTGTCCATGTGATGGTCACGTAGCTGCTCTAAAGGGTTTGAAGGAAGAGCTGATCGTGGCGGTGCATGCGATGGTGGGAGCAGACGCCGAAGGCACGTCCCGTGGGGACAACTGTGATCATCGAGGAGCTCTTCAAGGTGCATTGCTGCTGACTAGGATATAGTTGGTTGGAGATAGATAGAGAGAGCTGTCAGCACAGGCTTCCATTCTGTGAAGGATGACTATTGACGCCAACGCACGTGTTAATCTGCACGCTATAGCCGCTAGCGGTGCGACATAAAGACTTCCACCGCAACATCAAGAAGCACTACGCCAAGCTGCTCAAGGTGTTGCAGGCGTACGCAGTGAGCTTGACGAACGTCAAGCTCTGCGTGTCGAACGCGACAGGGAAGAGCGCTGCGCGCCAGACTGTGCTCTCGACACAAGCGCACCAGAGCATGGGTGACAATATCGCGAGTGTGTTCGGCACCAAGTTCATGCGCACGCTGGTGGCTGTCGACATCGACCTCACTGACGAATGCAAGCGCATCCGCGTCAAGCAGAGAGCTGCGCCATCACGTTCCGGCGGAGATAGTCAGGAGGCTGAGAATAATGACGGTGGTGACGATGATGATGATGACGACGCCATGAGCGCATCGCAGCTCGAGAAAACGCGGCGCGTGGTGGGCTTCGTGTCTAAGGTTGGCGCAGGCGTCGGCCGCAGTGACAACGACCGCCAGTTCTTCTTCATCAACGGCCGTCCGTTCGATCTCCCAAAGGTGCAGCAAAGCTGGCAACAAATGCGTGGCTTTCTTCGTTTTGCGCGAGTGCCCTCACCGTGTCCACTTGCAATCAGGTCGCGAAAGCGCTGAACGAGGTCTGGAGACAGTACGAGATGAAGCAGAAGCCTGCGTGCGTGCTTAACTTCCTCCTGCCTCTCGGCGAGTACGATGTGAACGTCACGCCGGACAAGCGCGAGACGTTCATTAAGCATGTGCGTGTGTGTGTGTGAGAGAGAGAGAGAGGTTCTGCGCATCAAGGAAGTTTCCGAGCCAAGAACTCACACGATGCTTCGTGTGATTAACTATGTGAGAGGACGACAGGAGGCAGAGATCATTGAAGCATTCAAGCTCCAGTTCAACAAGCTGTACGAGCCGAGTCGCGGGACGTTCACCGTCCAGCCGCTGCTCTCGACCTTTGCGCGTGCCACAAAGAAGGCCGACAGCAGCGAAGACGAGGACAAGGCAAAAGATGCGCTCCCATCGTCTGCTTCTTCACCAGGGAAAGCGCATCAGGATGCTATTGTGGCAGGGACGTTGCAGGAGAGCGCGAAGAGCTCGGGCGACAAGAGCGAGCCCTCTGTCCTTGTCGGCGAACACTCGCTCATCCGACCGCAAGCTGTGATCGTGGAGGTGCTGTCGCCGAAGCAACGAGTGCCGCCAACGAGCAGTAGCCCTAGTATCGAGAAGACACAACAGTCTCGATCGAGCCAGCAGCTGTCTATCGATGATGCGACGGCGATAGGCTCTAGCTCAACTTCGAGCAACGCCGTTCACCCTCCTTCATGCTGCTCGTCGTCGCCCAGCGAGCATGCTGCGCCGCAGCACACATCTACCCCGACCGAAATCGTCCAGCAGCCTCGTCCGAAGAGACAGAGGGTGTATCATGACAACGGAGCAGGAGCAGCAGCAGCGGCGGCGGCAGGGAGTAGTGAGGCGCTGCTCAGGGACTGCATGCAGTCGTCCGAGTGGTCGGTCGCCGCGATGCTGAAGCAGCGGAAGCAGTTCTTCGCGGAAGAGGTGGAGGATGAGCTGAAGCGGCGGACACGGCAGAGCCGGCTTACGGTCCCCAAGACGTGCTCGGCGGGAGGGGACGACAGCGGTGACGCCCTCGAGGCAGTCGACAACGAGGTCGCCGCGGCCGCACTCCAACGCGTCCTCAAGAAGGACGACTTCACGCGCATGCAGGTCCTCGGGCAGTTCAATCTCGGCTTCATCATTGGCAAACTTGATGACGACATGTTCATCATCGACCAGCACGCGAGCGACGAGAAGTTCAATTACGAGACGCTACAGCAGACGACGGTGCTGCACCAGCAGCCACTCGTGCGCCCGCTGCCGCTAGAGCTCACGGCGGGCGAAGAGATGGTCATCATCGACCACCTTGACGTCTTCGCCAAGAACGGCTTCACGTTCCTGGTCGACAAGAACGCGCCCGCGACGAGGAAGCTCAAGCTGCTCTCGCTGCCGTTCACCAAGCACACTCAGTTCGGCGTCGAAGGTGCTTGCTGCTAAAGTGCTCGTATTGTGTTCTGGCGGCTGCTGATGACGGTGGGGGCGATGTTGCATGCATGCACATCATTGACAGATATCCGCGAGCTGGCATCGCTGCTCATGGATGCACCGCTGAACGCGGCGAGCATCCGGCTGCCGAAGGTCATGACGATGTTCGCCTCGCGCGCATGCCGGAGCTCCATCATGATCGGCACGGCACTACACAAGGAAGAGATGCAGAGAGTGCGTGCGTGCGTGTGTGT